>PVKE010035358.1:0-16930 GCA_004027555.1 Craseonycteris thonglongyai | reverse complement strand
TGAAAAAAATCACCTGGAAATCATTCTCATGATACATTACCATAATTATGATTTTGATCTTTCTCTCCAACAACATATATAAGAAAAACAAGCTCTCAGGCTTTCTTTCTACTCCATTCTTTTCCTCCACGAGACTCACACTCTAAATATGTTTCATGGTTGCCAGGATGCTCTGCTTTATTTAACATCACAGCTTCACATGCTAAGAAAACACCAGGAGTAGAGTGGACATTTGTAGTGAATTTTTAAAGAAGATTTATTTTATTGCTTTTGGCAGAGACAGACAAAGACAGACAGAGAGAGAGAGAGAGAGAGAGAGAGAGAGAGAGAGAGAGAGAGAGAGAGAGAGAGAGAGAGAGAGAGAGAGAGAAGGGGGAGGGCCCAGAGCAGTCTCCATAGTTGTACATCATCAGTTTTCGACATGATTTCATTCCACACAGGTTGCTGGGGGCCGTGCAGGGCAAGAACTGGGCTGGGGCCTCCCTCATGTGAGGCACGCCCACCCAAGCTGGGGCCCAAACTGGAGGGTGAGAACAAAGCTGGGGGCCTCCCGCATGGGAAGCACACCTCAGTTCAGCATGGGGGTCTGCACTGGCAGGACCAGGATTTGATCCTTGGTCTCTGGGGCTGCAAAGCGAGCACTTAAACCCACTGAGCCATCTTGGCTTCCCCAGATAATTGTTATAAAAATAAACAAATAAGCTTTATTAGTTTACTAAGGCTGATACAATGCAGACTGGGATGCTTAAGCAACAGTCATTTATTTTCTCACAATTCTGGAGGCTAGAAATCCAAGACCAAGGTGTTAGCAGGTTTGGTTTCTCTTGAAGCTTCTCTTCTTGCAGATGGCTGCCTTCTGGCTGTGTCCTGACATGGTCTTTTCTCTGTGCGGACATCCCTGGTGTTCCTTTGTGTATCCACATTTGCTTTTCTTACTCCAGTCACATTGGATTACGGACCACTTCAACAGTCTTATTTTAACTTAAACACCTCCAAATACAGTACATTCTGAGATACTAAGAGTTAGAGCTTCAACATATGAATTTTAGGAGGATACAGTCCAGGCTATAACATAAACTATGAGCATTTACACCATCTACCTAAAATTTCAAGATTGTAATATGAGAGGCACATTTTAACTTAGTTGTAAAATTCCATTTTTATCTGTTTAGTCGGCATGCATGCAAATCTTAGAAAAGATCTAAAATATTTTATTAACAGAGAAGAAATTCAGTAAATGAAATCAATTTTAATGTGGAGTCAAGAAAACATACCAAATACCAATGTTTGTACAAGGAAACTAGTTAGTTTGCAGCAGTTTTTATAAGAACCCTTTACAAGTGTATAGCATGTGTGATCCTGAGAGAAAGCATGAGGACTCAAGAGAGCACCAGAGGAGAAGGGAAAACACACACACACACACACACACACACACACACACACCCTCTAGTGTGATTAAAACCAAGGAGAACATGTATAGTCTAGAACTTAATTATGTAGATGGGTTGTATAAAGTCTTTTCATGAAACCATCATAAAGAAGAAGCCAATTCCTCTAATGATTAAAAGCAGAGTCCAGGAACAAGGCTGACCTTTGCCTGAACCCCTGTCCTACCGTACCCCAGCTGTCACTTGGACAAATTATTTAACTCTTCTGAACCTATTTCTTCTTCTGTAAAACAAATCACAGTTGAAAATTAAAAGAAATAAAATAAGTATGGAGCTTTGCATAGTGGCTACAGGATAGTAAATATTCAATAAATGACAATGAAAAAAAGATATAAATTAACTTAATGCTAAATATTTCATTGTCTTACATTAGCATGTGATTATGAAGATGTGGTTTATTTGGCACATATTTAGCTTCCAGTTCAGAGCAAGAGATATAACAGACCGAATCATCTTCTTTTTCTTTGATCATTAGCAACATTATTGTAATTTATATTTATTGAAGATTTACTCTGTGAGACAAGATGGCTGAAATTTTATATGCAATATCTCATTTAATGTCCCCTCTACACACACAAATACACACCCACTTCTTATGAGGTAAGTACTACCATTATCCCCATTTTACAATAGAAGGAAAGCTACTTTCCAAATGTCATATACTTACAAGGGATTTTGGTCTTTAACCAGACATTGAACTGAGGCCCAGTATAATTACTATCAATTGCTAATAACAGTTTTCAGATTGAATCCAGAGAAGCCAATTACAGAAGTATGTTAAGGAGATTATTCAAAATATTCAGGGTTAAAATATATTTAAATTATCTCCTTGTTGTAAATCTAAACAAACAAAAAGGTCAAATGTTGTGTCATGTGTCCTATTTTATAAATAAGACAAAACCGCTGAGTAGACAAGTTGACTTTGGACATACTCACACTCTAAGAAAGGTAACTAATGGATAGGCCTTTTCATTTAAGTGGTGTGGCCCACGAGACGATCCTTCCAGAGGGACTGCCCTTCCTGTTCACCTTGAAGAGAACCTTTGTTGTGATAAAGAGACAGTTAACTGAAGAAAACCCCTGTTCATTTTTTCTTGTCTGTCATTGTCACTGATGTGGACAGAGTGCTTGCTTGTCGCAGCTTGAATGATCCTGACACTCTGACAGTATAGGCAAAAGCCTCTCAGAGGTGTCAAAATCAGCCACTCGGGAGCCACAGGTAGTAGAGATTCTCATTGCAGTTCTTGAATTAATTGTTATGATTGTTTAAGCCATGTTAATTGAGCTTTGTCTTTTGGACAGTGGAAAGCCTCCCTAAATGTCCCAAGTTTGCTTCTCTGTGCAAAAATCTTGAACAATCAAATGTGAATTTGCTGCAATAACTCTTTATATTCATTGACATCTCCATTCATATAGAAGCTTATTTTATTACACCCTGGGAAAAATAGATTATAATTTTATAATAGAGAATACGGAAAGTTGTTTCTACACAAAATCTATTTTTGTATAGTTATTTTTGACTAATTAACAAGAAGGCCCTGAGCAAAAAATAAGAAATTCCAGCAAAAATCATTACACAGATGATGTGAAAATGTTCCATGCATCTCTAATTATGAATATATGGCCCATAATACAATTGTCACTTTCCATTTTCTGATCAATATTATGCTAAAAAACACAGAATTATGCATGCCTCTAACCATAGTTTAAACAATAGTTTTTCTAAAAGAAATTCATTTACAATATGTGTATACTATGTCATTACCGATAACACAGACCTCAGTCTATCACTCTGCAAAACCTGTCGGTGCAGACTATTCAAGTTGTAGACTTGATTGCCAGTGAACCGTATGTAATGCAGTCGCTGATACTTCCCCTGGTACTTATTGTCCCTGAAATACTTGCTGAAAGTTTCAAGTTATCAGCACAGAATCACTCGTCACTATGGGCTCCAGTCAACTGCGTCATCACTGAAAATTCTTTGAAGGGCAATAAAAAGAACCAGAGAAAACATTTAGAAGCTAAAATAACATTCCTGCTCAGAGGATTATATCCCAAGGTAAACAAGCTGAACTGGGCATATATACAAATATTTAACCTTAAAAATACAGCACAGTTCAGAAATGTATCTTCCCCTACAAACTAAATACTTACCTTTTTCAATGTAAGCGGTTAGCACAGCTAGACAGCCACCGGAATCTGCATAATTGGTCATTTTCAAACTTTCTCCTTTCCTCTCAAACTCTTCATATAACATATCCATGACATACTGCAACATCCCTGAAGATAGGTAATTTGCTGTAAAATAAAATAAAATAAAATAAAATGAAATAAAATAAAATATGTCTTAACCAGTCTGCATACACATTTTCAATGTTTAGGGTATATCTATTTATATCTCTTTAAATTTCATAACTCTTTATCGGGAGGAATTTTTTTTTTATTCCATGATTATAGTTTTCATATTATGTAATCAGATGTACTCTTTTTGTTAATGGTGGCCACACTAGACAGCAGTATGAGGCAGCTGAGGCCTGCCAATAAGCACATGTGCAAACTCGAAAGCTGACCCATCCGTCCTAGTCAAGCCTTCAGTGCAGATCCAGCCAACAGCTTGACCACTGAGAGACTCAGAGCTGGAATCACTCATCTAAGTTGCTCTAGGTTACCAGAACTTCAGAAAGTGTATGAGATCATACATATCTTTAAGCTGCTAAGTTTTGTTACCCAACAATAAATACAGGTACAAACTGAACAAGAACTATTCCCTTGTCCATACCTGTTAAGGGTAAATAAAAAAACGACAGTAAGACAGAATTCACTTTGTAGTGTTTGAAATTCATGGCCTATGGGTATCGGTAAAAAGTGCTTATTTCAGACTTTAGGTTTCACCATCATCAATATGTTATTTTGCCTTTTTGTGCAAGAAATTTTCAGTTAATAAGGCATAATGATCTGCCTATCCATCTAATTAGTTATCTATTTATTTAGCTAGCTAGTTACCCATCCATCTATCCAACCATGAATCCATTTTTCTGTCTAAAAGTTTAATTTCCTTCTTAATGTGCTTGCTATTCATTATGCGATGATGCTTTATGTTTTTAACTGGTAATATCAATACATAACATCTTAGGCATAAAAAATGAAAACAAAATAGTGAAAACCGGAAATAAAGGTAAGAAAAAAGAAATAGTAATATTGTATATATACCCTAATTAATATTTATTGGAAGCAGGCATACTGTGAGATTGTTTTTTGTAACATGAGGTTTAAATTTAACCAAATCACATTTTATTAAAATTTTCCCTGTTTGGATAGTATAAAATGATAATTTTAGATTTATTAATGTTAAAATACAGACAAAGCAAATCCTGAAATCAAAATCTTTTTAGTACTAACATATGAACTTTTTCAGTTAGGTATTGTTGCACAGCACACCAACCTGAAACTAACAGAAATTTATATATATTAATATTATTTCTCATGATTCTTCAACTAAGCCTGGGTATATCTAGGTTTTTTGTTTTGCTAGTAGTTAGTTAGTTAGCTCATTAGTTTGTTAGTTAGTCACTCAGTTAGTTAGATTTTGGTCCAGGTGGTCTTCATCCATGTTGTCTTGATCACTTAGGATGGGCGGAACAACTGGGGATCAACAGGATTCTCTCTTTTATCATACAGCGTCTAACTATACCTAATGTCCATACACAATGATGGTCTTCACACAGATTCTTTACATGATGGCTTTCTTCCAAGAGAAAGAAAGTAGAAGCTGTGAATCCTCTCAAAGGCTAGATCTAAAATTGATAGCTTCATTTTCACTGAATTCTACTGGTGAATGTAAACTACAAAGCCAGAAGGAAACCAAAGAGAAGATTAATGAATTGCCTCCTCACGTGAGAAGCAGTATGTACACACAAGGAAGGGTGGAGCTGATGCCCATTTTCGTAGGATATCTACTTCAGTTTATCCTTGGACCACACAATGAATGACCCTCCCACATGCAAAATACATTCTTCGTATGTACACATAGAGTACATTCTACTATCTCCAACACACAGTGCGTTGTGATGTCAGGTTCAGATTTGAAATCCAGTATCTCATTATCTATGCCAGATCTAAAGAGTACAATTTCTCAGAATCAGACACCTGTGAAATAAATGATCTTTCCTTTACATAACCAATGCATGTGAGTAAGACAGTGTATTCATTGCCAATTTCCCCTGTAACAAATTACCACAAACTTATTGTCCTGGAGATCAGAAATTCCAAATCAGTTTCACTGGGCTACAATCAAGGTGCTGCAGGCCTGCATTCCTTCTGGATGCTGTAGATGAGTACTTGTTTCCTTGTCTTTCCCAGCTTCCAGAGGCAACTTGCCTTTCAGCTAGTTGCTGTTTCCACCATCTTTAAGCCAGAAGTGTGACGTACCCAAATCTCTCCCTTTCTCACACACACCCACACCAAGACCTCTTCTTCCATCATCACATTTTCTTCCTTCTGACTCTGACTCCCTTTCTTCCCTCGTATAAGCATCCTTGTGATTACAAATTCACCTGGATAATCCAGAATAATCTTCCCATCTCAAGATTAACTTATTCACATCTGCAAAGTTCCTTTTGCTGTGCAAAAGAACATAAGGTGCCATATGATGGATAGGATAAGTCCCACTCAACAAGGGGAAAACTGAGGACATACATAGGTCATTAGTCCATAACAGTTCTGAAATCTAGAAGGGAATGCTTCACAGGTGAGGGACAAAGTGTGATCTCTGGCTAGGGTGTGCCTGTGCATGCTGGGAATGGTGTCATGTGGCTCTTTTGCTCCTGCAGCCTCTGGGCCCTACCCTCTGTGTTAGTCTATCTTTTTTCATAAGAATTGGTGAGTGTTTTCAACAGAGTACTAGCTTTCTCAGTCTGCTTCCTGTCACTAACGTTTTCACACCCAAAGACTTTTTTCCTTTTACTGTTCTCTATCTAGTTTCAGTCTACATTTGTAGTAATTTTGTGATTCAAATTCTCTTGAAAACATGTGGGTTTCCTATGAATCTTATTGTGTTACATTTCATTCTATAAAAACCAAACTTAGGGGAAGCTGGGATGGCGCAGTGGGTTGGGGGCTCACTTTGCAGCGCTGGGGACCCAGGATCGAATCCTGGCCCCGGCCCGTGCGGACCCATGTGCTGAACTGGGGAGTGCCCCCAGTTCAGTTCTCTCTCTGTCTCTGTATCTCTCTCTCTCTCTCTCTCTCTCTCTCTCTGTCAAGAACAATAAAAATGAATAAATAAAAATAAGGGGAAAAGAAAAACAACACCAAACTTAAAATCTTTTGGAGGTAGGACCCCTTATACTTCATTTCGTGGGACAAAGTGCTCTGGGATTATGTTCTTAGGATTCGTGACCTTCAGGTGGTCAGAAATCATTTTGTCTAGATAAGAGGCTCTAATTCTAGACACTGCATTACATTTTTCATAGGTCTTAACTCTCAATTTGGAATTGACCCCGAGTTCATGTTTTACTAGCAGTATCCTGGATTTGGTCATTGCCCTGAGTTCATTTATACTTTGAACATTTTTTTCCTGTTTAGAGGAGCGGACAATTTATCCCAGAAAATTCTTGCTTAAGTCTCCTTGAATACTGAAGTATTTCTTTTTGATTTCATTGTTGTCTTGTAATATATAATCATGGGCAACTAAAGTTAGCCAAATTTAGTTACCTAATTCTGCCTGGAAATTTTTGTGTCCAGAGTCACAACTTGGTTTTCCATATCACTGAAAGTGACAGCTTTACCAATTGTTTCAGCATTACACGGCACATGTTTCCTATGCTCCAGTAATTCGGTCCCTTTCCGATCTTCACAAACAGTATCATTTGCTGCCTTTCAGGCCTCAGTCTGGGCCAAGCTAATACCATATGTGGTAGGTGTTTGGGATGGCAGTATCCCACTTGTAGGTACTAATTTCTATTCCAGTTATCTATTACTAGAGACACGACCCAAAATGTGAGGTTTCATGTGAAAAACAATCCCAAGGTTTAGTTCATTTTTTAAAAAGCAAAATGTATTATTTCTCATGGTTCTGCCATCTAAGATACACTCAACTATGCAGCTAGTCTCTTCTATATGACACGTCCTGGGGCTGGATCATACAACATGGCTTCTTCGTTCCCAAGTCTGGTAACTCAACTAGAAAGAATGACACAACTTGTGGTTGACCAGTTATCATACTTTCTCTACCTGAACCCTTCACATGGCTCAGTTAGACTTTCTTACAGTATAACGGTGACAGATCTCCCACATAGTGGTTGATTTCCAAGATTGGAGAAATTGAAGTAGCCTGTACTTATCAAGTCTAGGCACAAAACTGGCACAATATCATCTCCATTTCATTTCATTTCTCAAAGGTCAGTTTAGATTCAAGGAGTAGAAAAGTAGACCCAACCTTTTGGAATGATGTGCAATATGCATATGTGGGGAAGGGGGGGAGAACTAATGATTAGCATCTTTGGAAACTAGCATATTCATTGATATTTTGCCCATTAGAATTATAACTTTCTAATGGAAAAATTCTTAAAATCACCATAACTTCAAACCATGTCTGTGATTTTTATAGACTTCATTATTTTAGAGAAGTTTTAGGATTATAACAGTTGGAAGCAGAAAGTACAGAGATTTCCCACATACCCCTGCTCTCACACCTGCATACCCTCCCCCATTATCAGCATGTCCCTCTAGAGTGGTGCATTTCTTATACATGATGAACTTACATGAACACATCATAGTTACCCAAAGTTTGTAGTTTGTGTTAGGTTGTACATTCTGTGGATTTGACCAAATTTATAATGATCTTCAGGGGTCTCCAAACTACAGCCCGTGAGCCCTTCTCATCCGGCCCATGGAGACCTTTTTATCTGAATAAAATAATATTAAATAAATAATTAAAAACAACATCTATGTTTTGATTCTTTTTTATTTGGACCTCGAGTGTGTAGTCGGCCCCCAAACTGCTGTTTGATAGTTAATGCGGCCCAAGAGCTGAAATGTTTGGAGACCCCTGAATTCTAGATCTACAATTATAGTGTCATACAGAGTAGTTTCACTTCCCTAAAAATCCTCTGTTTTATAGTAGTAATTTTTTCAGTGTTTAACACCTTGAAGGTATAATTTACATCTAAAAACCATTTGAGCCTAAAAAGCTTCTATGGACCAGCCATTAGATTCTAAAATTGCGATAAACCATATAAAATCAGAGTATATGAAGAATATTTTCCATTTTTATTTTAGTAAGTAAACTTTATTATAGTGGGACCAAGAATACATTATCCTCTAGTTTCTGTAACTTCTAATTTCTTTCACAATTATTTAAAAGAAATATATGTGGTGTATGACCAAAACCAGAAAGAGAACTAACCACAAAATCCAATCCACTGATGGTGACAAACTTGTTTCAAGGACAGTCCTATTCATCACTGTGCTCTCTGTTTCACATCATTAATCAAGATGATCACTTCAATAGCTGGTAGGTGGTACCTTTCATTTAGCTAGAGTCCTGGAGTGCAGAGGCCACAGGTGTTGGAAATAAATCTGGAAAGTTGTTTTTATTTATTTGTCTGTAATATGAGTTTAATTTTTTTGTCTTTTTAAGGTACGCAACGTCTGGACACTCTTTCTATTTTGGTTGCGTGTTCATGAAAGGGACTGTGATGAGTCAGATGTTTCTACATGGCAGTTTGAATTTTGAAATTGTAACTCCTAGTCTCAGAAATGGTAAAGGTCAATTCTAAAGTAGTAGTATTCTTTGGTATTGACCTAATTTCTGAACTTAACTCCTGTGAACCCTCATAAGAAATATACTTAACAAGAAGTGCTCCTAAAGGCTAACTGGACTCACATTAAAAACAAAAACAAACAAACCAACAATAAAACCCAACAGGGCCTAGTAGTCGTTTCTAAATAGGGTCCTTGTATGCAAGGCACGCTTCAGCGAGACATCTACACTGAACTACCTGCCTGCACTGTATTCCTGCCTTCTGTGCCAACCCTTGGAAAAGAGTTCTTGAAATTGTATTTTGAACAAGAGGACTGAGACTTTCCCTATCCAATCAGAGCTACATTGCTATATTCTTATGAGCATCTGCACAAACCAATCAGAATGGCTTCATTCTGACAAATCAGGAAAGCCCTTTTCGTACCAATTAAACTGCAAGAATTTGGAAACCTCATTTGCATGATGAACCAATCAGGGACCAGGGGTGGGGACACCTCTATGTATAATTCATGGCTCAGAGAGTGCACTTTCCATTTTCACTGAAGAATGTGTTTCTCCTGTTGGAGAAAACCACTGAAGACATGTAACTGGAGTGGAGTGGAGCTTTCTACACAGAGAGGCACCTCGCCCCTGATCCCTGTGGAAGTCTTCCTCCTCCATGGAGAATGTGCACTGAATAAAGTTTTCCTTACTGCTCCCCACATTGGAAATTCCTATGGGTGTTGAGTGGGTGCCGATGACCATTAGCTGAAGTCCTCAAGCTTTTTGTTTGATTGTTTGTGCTGCATTTTGTTTCAGTTTTGCTGAAAAATAAATTATCTCTCATTAAACTGTCTCCTTGGGTTACTGAGGATCAGTTTTCATTTGCTTGTTTGTTTGTTTTTTAGCTCACAACAAGCTTGACTAACACCATGCTTAATCATAGTTTAGCCCAATTTTTTAATGTATAACTAAAGTGCACCCAATATGTTCATTTTAATAGATGCAATATTTTTCCAAATATTATTAAGATGTTCTTTAACAAGTATGCTCTTTTATCAGCAGAGCCAATGCTATACCTTATCTTATTATTATTATTATTTTTTTTACAAATTCTAGTGATCTTATTTATTTAGGTGGAAAGACCTCAATTGTTCCTATAAACTAGTGATCAAGAACAGGATTTGGCAACTCACATAAACTCAAAAGTAATGTTTAAAAACCTTGTTTATCTAGACATTTAGGAAATTATTAAAGTTGGTAGCAATTTCTAGAAAGCTGAGTACTTACCCTTTCAAAGACCAGAAAGATTTTATTATTAAAATTACTCATTTTTCAAATTGTTTTTAAAAAGTGTATCAATCATGAATGTCTAGGTCAGAACATTTTCACAGAAGGATTAGGTCTGTGTAACTAGAATCAAAATTTTAAAAATCAGGGAAGCTGGGATGGCTCAGTGGGTTGGGCGCTCGCTTTGTGGCCCTGGGGACGGAGGGAGGATCGAGTCCCGGCCCCGGCCATGTGGACCCATGTGCTGAACTAGGGAGTGCCCCCAGTTCGGTTCTCACTGGGGTGAGACCCTGGCCCAGTTCCTAACCTGTGCAGCCCCGCGCCCACCTGTGGAGTGAAACTGTGTGGAAAAAGCCAATGATGTACAGCTATGGAGACTGTTCTGGGCCCTCCCCCTTGTCTCTATCTCTGCATCTCTCTCTCTCTCTTTCTCTCTCTCTCTGTCAAAAACAATTAAAATAAATCTTAACAAAAAAAATTTTTTTTTTTTAATCATAATATTACACCTACATAGTATGCTTTATATAATCCTGAGTTACTTCTGTGTGTGTGGTTTTATTTCTATGGTCATTTTTTAATGTGTACTGTTTTCTTCCCTATTTAGCTATAATATAGGTGAGAAAAGTGACATTTTCTTCACAGCCTGTCCAATAGGAAGTGTTTAATAAATGATCAGTAAACTAGTTAAATAATAGATAGATGAAAATAACATAAATAGTATCAAATATATTACTGTGCAAAGAATATTTGAATCCCAATTCTTACCTTCATCCCTAATAACTAATACCTCTAGAAATCAATAATGGTATCTGCATACAAAATAATGCCATGGACTACGATAATTACTTTATCTTCAACCCCAGCTGGTCCAGGGTCAGTTGTCCACGCCTCTGCCCTTGTCAGCTCTGAGCTTCCATCTACAATTAGATGGTGATAATGTTTACATGACATGGTAAAAGTACTAAAAACCACTGAATTGTACACTTTAATATGACAGAGTTTATGTGAATGTGAATTTTACCTCAACAGAAACAGTGATAAAAATTGAAGATAGTACTTTTGCTATAAACAAACTTATACCAATTTAATGAAGAGAATGCTTTCTTCTTTACATATCCTTGTTTTGAAATAAACTTTATAGTTTAAAACAGTTATACAGTTACAGAAAAATTAAAGATGCTACAGAGAGTTCCCATATACCCACACATTATTTTCTGCTATTATTAACACCCTACATTAGTACCCATATAGTACATTTGTTACAATTAATAAATGAGGTTGGTACATTATTATTCAGTCAATATTTTATTCAGATTTCCTGAGTTTTTACCTAGTGTTCTTTTTCTATTTCAAGGTCCCATTCAGGATATGACGTTCCATTTCATTGTCATGCTTCCTTAGGCTGATCTTGGCTGTAGCAATCTCACAGACTTTTCTTGTCTTTGATGTCCTTGACAGTTTTCAGGTGTAGTTGTTCGGTATTTTGTAGGATGTACCTCTATGAGAATTTGCTGATGCTTCTCCCATGATTAGACTGGTGGTGTTTCTCTTGGCACAAACATTT
Organism: Craseonycteris thonglongyai; assembly: GCA_004027555.1. Lineage (NCBI taxonomy): Eukaryota > Metazoa > Chordata > Mammalia > Chiroptera > Craseonycteridae > Craseonycteris > Craseonycteris thonglongyai. The sequence continues at coordinate 4,887 of PVKE010035358.1, read as the reverse complement.
CAAGAATTCCCTGACTCCTGTGTGTGCCAGAGATTTTCTCCATTAAACAAGAGGCTCATCAAGAGATTTTTTGTTCAGCTTTATTGTGACATAATTGAAAAATAATAGATGCTATGAATTATTTTCAATAATTTGTAACAACTTTGATATTTTTAAATATACTTTTATTTTGTACTAATTCATTTCTTAATAATTAGTAAGAAATCGATATTTGTTTACTTGAATGTTTGTTAACTAAATACAATTATGTTAATATTTGAGCTGTCAGCATCTAAAGTTTTTCCATATCATTGAAAGAAAAAACATGAATATTTTAGAATTTATCAAAGAATGATGATTAAAAAAATATATTTTATTAATTCCCCATTTACAATCTGATTTCTTAAAACTATTAACTCAAGATAAAAAATGACATAAAAGCCAGGCATTATTCTGAAATGCAAATAAGCAGCTTGATGAAATTCACTCTCAGCTCTTTATTTCTACCTTAACAAGAAAAGGGTTACATTTTAACTGAATGGATAGTACACTGAGTCAGACACTGCAATAATTGTTTCTTCAGGCATTTGTCTGTCATATAAGGAAGTATCTAATGAACATAGAATTACTCTGTATTATAGGTAAAGACTACTCCAGAAATATATTGCATTAGATCATTCTTAAAATTAATTAATTTGATCATTTTATAAATTCAAAATTAGTTTTGTTATCAAAGTGTATCTTAATATAAAAAAAGTAGTACTATGAAATATGTCTAGTTTTCCAGAAATAAAACTTGGAACATAGATTGTTACTTAAATCTAAATAAAAGAGTTATTTGTAAACCCTGGTCAAAGTCAGAATGTAATGCTTTGATATAAGGATATTTATTGATAGTATTGCTGTGTTTCCTAACAAAATAATCCAGTTAAAGGTAAGAAGGGCTAGTGACACTCAAAAGTCAGTATGCTTTATATATGATCTTTGGACATAGGATACTACTTTTCTATTTCATCCAAACTATATAATGAAAGTATGCCTGTGACTTCTTTATTATACATCTAAGGTCAAATCTCTAAATCCAGGTTCTAGTTCATTTTTACTTGAGAAAAGAATTTTCCAACACAATTTTTGGGAAAATTACATATGCAAAGTATGGTAAAGTTAGGGAGTGTCTTTGCCTTTAGATTAGACAATAATACACAATAAAGCAGGGTAGGTGGACAGGTCAAATGATAGATGTGTGTTGTTTGCTTAGAAGACCCATGAAAGTTACAATAGGGATTACTATTGTTAGTGTGAGTAGTAACTGAAAAGGGTGGTGTGGTGGGCGGATGTAGGAGAGCTGGCATATTCTCTTTATTTTATCTTGGTGCTGCTTACACAAGTGAGTTTAGTTTGAGACAATTCATTTTGCTGTATACTTAAAATATGTGCACTCTTCTATATGTACACTATAATTCCATGACGGTTTTTTAAATGAAAATAGGGTAAGTAAAATAAGCATAGTAATTATTTATAGTTCCTGAAATTGTATGACAGTTGCAACTTTATTCACAATAACCAAGCTATGTAAATAACCTAAGTATCTGTCAATAGATGAATGGATACCAAAAACTATGGCATATATAGGTACAATGGGATATTATTCAGTCTTTACAAAAGGAGATTCTGGCATTTGCAACTACATTGACTGGGGCTCTGACTTGCTGACTCTCACAGAGGAAAATTCTCCCACCAAGGATGAGAAACCTGAAGTGCTTATCTACCAATAAATGTCCTTACTGTTTGAATGAACAAGGACACACATAAGAAGAGATTTATTGTAAGAGTTGGTTCATGTGATTATGGGTATTAACTCCCCCACATCTCTGACTGACTCCTTCATCAGACCCAATGTGTTTGTACAGCTAGAGAAAGCCCTCAAGCTGAGATGCTTAAGGTAGGAAGTTATTAACTTATTAGATGAATTCTTCACTAAAACTGTAAAGGACCTCCCGCATGGACCAAGAGAATAAGGCCAAACTTTCCTATAGGACTTCACTGATGTTTGAAATGAATTAGTATTACTATGTACCTAATAATTTCTCATTCATAACTTTGTGGTTTTGAGTCTTTTTCTTTCATCTGAAGGTGATAATACAGGAAATAGGAATGCACAAACATTGGGTACAGAAATTTCATATGTTCTTATGGTCCTAAGTATTTTCGCCAAGATTTTGAAACAAGAATTCTCCCACTTTCAAAGTTGATGACATGGATTGAGTTTATCTGAGTTGAATTTCTGTTGCTTTAGTGTGAGATATTTATTAGAAAATATTTTTGTGTGTGATGTCATCATTCTCTTTTTAGGTCTCTTAGAAGCATTAATAAAGACAGTTTAATAGACTTCAAAACAGCCTAGAAAATACAAACCAAGGAAAATTCTTTATGTCTACCAACTAACAACGTGAAGAATGATGTTGCTCTTTCTGATTTGCCCACAGAATGGAAGTAGAGAGAATACATTACACTAAAGTAAGTCTGGAAAATTGTATGTGATAATTCTCAGTTAAATGACTTGTGGCTCATAAACTGCTTAAGTAACATTAAGAAAGCAACCATGCAATGTTGAGAAATATCTGACTTACTATGAAACCATAATTTATTAGACTTCACAGAAACACCTTCAAGAACATGCATGTCCAGATGAGTGGCAAGTGAGTTCTTTTGACTCTGATTGTAATAATTTTTATGATATTTTGGAGCTCATAAACATTAAATTCAGTGAAAGTTTTATTCTTAATGTCATAACCCAGTTAATTACTGCATGCCAAATTTGCCATCATGTGCCCTGGGATTTGATTTATAAAGGATTTACAACGTCAGTAGATGTAGTCTTGCATGTGTTGAACAACATACCCTGTCCATTAGATTGTGTGTTTTCTAAAGGAAGGGCTTCTATCATACATGGTATCTTCAAATGTCCAATTGGCAGGATAAGGCCTAACCCAGAGTAGAAACATCTGGCTGTTTCTTCAATTGAAATAAAACTGTAAAATGGCCACGATCTCTGAGTTCTTTCCAAGCTCCAAACAGTTCACTCAGGAACTGCTGAGGGCTCCATGGGTGTATGGTCCCTTCCTAGGCAGGGATGTGCACTACACATAAAAGAAAGTCCCGAGTTTCTGAAGCTTATCTCCTAAGGTTGAAGGCTAACAAAAGTAATCACCATTAGTCTGGGTTCTGTTGTCAAAGTGATATGCTGATTCTTTGGGATAATAAAATATTTTAGGTTAGATTCCTGAAGTCATTGGAAAAGACTGCATAAATAAGAGTGTATTGGGGAAGCCGGGATGGCTCAGTGGGTTAAGTGCTCACTTTGCAGCACAGGAGACCCGGGATCAAATCCTGGCCCTGGCCCTTGTGGACCCATATGCTGAACTTGGAGTGCCCCCAGTTCAGTTCTCTCTCTGTCTCTGTATATATATGTATATCTCTCCCTGTCAAAAACAATTAAAAAAAAGTTTATGAAGGACAACATGAATATGGAATGAAGCATTTTTTAGATCACGAGCAGTTACAATCTAGACATGAACGCTTCGTGGACAAGATAGGTTCTGAGCTGGGATCTGAGAGGAGTTGTAGTCACTGGCCGTGCAGCTGCTGCGCTGCAGTGTGCAGGAGGGATCTACTTTTATAAGACAGGTCTCTACAAGCAGAAGACAACCCCAACACACACCACCACCACAGGTGACCACTGAGTGAGTTTTACTCACTCCTCGCCCAAATATCGCACATTGAGTTTTGCTTCTAGACTGATACTGAATTCTATGTATGTGAAAAGGGCATTTCATAATGAAGGGGTGGTTCTCAACACTATGGGAGGCAGCTCCTCTGTCTTCTTGGTTCCTCTCACCTTGTAAGCCCGGAGGGTAAGCTCTAGACCACAACCTATGAGAATAAAAGCATAAGTTACTTAAGTGAGGAGAAGGGCCTTAGGGGAAGCCCTGAGGACTATTTGCTTTCTAGTGCTTGGAGTCCCCTCCCCCAGCACAAGTAGCAGGAGGAGAGAGACCTGCAGTGTCCTGTCAATCTCTTAGGAGCACTATGTTCCAGGTGTTCCTTAGCCCTTACTTAGTAACACATGTATAAATACATATTTTTAGCTATTTTAAACACTTCCTGATCTAATGCCGTTTAAATTAGTGAAGAGTATATCCAGCAAAGGGGACTGCGTGCAGGAAGCACTAGCTATTGTGGTTACAGAAACAAATCAGACCAATACTCTACCTCCAGTTTTCCACTATGAATTTCTGGTGAGGTACCCCTGCACCATATCCAATGTACATTCAAGATGCTTTGCGTTTTCTAATCCTTTAGTAACTATAAATTTCTTAATCCTGGGAGACCTTGGTGAGCGAGGATGGGACAGTGTGTCCTGTAACTACCCTGGGTCTACGGTGGTGGCTGTCCCTTCACGATGGAATGCAAACTGCGGCATCACAGACAGTAGCAGGTGTCCCCCGCGGTGGAGACACGGAAAGCCGGGAGCGGGCCTCGGCGGAGAAGGCGCTGAAGGCGGAGAAGGCTGGAGGCCCACGCCGCTGGCCTCGCGGAGCCTCCGGTGCGGCTCGCAGCTCGCGCTCTCAGCACGGAGCGCGCAACGTGACCGCACAGCCTTCCTTCTGGCCGCCGGGCAGCTCGGCAGCCGCTCTCGGCTTCGCCCTCCTCCTGCTCCTGGTCGCCTCCCCGGCGCGCAGCGCAGCGCACACCCAGGGGCTCCAGCCGCCTCCAGCCCTGGGCGCTCCGCCGCCCGGCGCGGGGGCCTCTGCTGCAGCGGGGGCCCGAGCGGCGGCCGGGTAGCCGGCACCATCCTCGGGCGGCCGCTCCTGTGTTCAGCGCTGGATGCCAGCACTACGTTAGCCC
>PVKE010035357.1:0-16930 GCA_004027555.1 Craseonycteris thonglongyai | reverse complement strand
CTGCTAGAGGTACTTGAGTGTCTTTCTACAAGAACTTTTCTTACCAGAGTTCACCAGCTTGAATATGCTAGAAGGGGCAATAGAGCAAAAAGAAATATTCATGAAATATTCAAAGTGTGAAAAAGCAAGAAACTACAACTAAGAAAAACTCTGCCCAGTAAGATTATCATTTAGATTTAAAGGAGAGATAAAGAGGTTCCCAGACAAAAGAAAGCTAAAGGATTTCATTATCAAACCAGTATTATATAAAATGTTAAAGGGACATCTTTAAGAATAAAAAAGAATATAAATATAAATAATAATGACAATAACTACATACCTATCAATATTCACTTTAAATGCAAATAGATTAAATACTCTCATCAAAAGACATAGATAATAAAAGACCCACACATATACTGCCTTTAGGAGACCCATTTCAGATCAAGAGATAACACAAACTGAAAGTAAAGGGATAAAAAAAGACATTTTGTGGAAATAGAAACAAACTATCAAATAAACAAAAAGTTGGGGTAGCAATACTCATGAGGTTTGATCAAAAGATATGATGAGTTTTTAAATTCAAAACATTATTACAGTAAGAGACACATTGCTATTAATCTTCCTCAAAATACTCCCCTTCACTTTATCTCATCATTCTCTCCATTTCCTGAAGCAGTTCTGGAAGTAATTTTTGTAAGTGTCTTTAGTTGTGCTGTCGTGGCTGCCTCAATGTCCTGAATTGATTCAAAACGTTTATCTTTCATAGTTATTTTGACTTTGTGGAAGAGCTGGAAGTTGCACAGTGCCAGATCCAATGAATAAGGTAAATGAGGATACACACACTGTAACATGTTATTTGACCGAAATTGCCATACCAGAATCAATGTGTGACCTGAATCAATTTAAGTGTGATTAAAAAAAAAAAAATACAATGAATGTTTAAATAAAAAAAAATTACAGTAAAAAACACAATGTCATTAGTCCCCCTCAAAATACTCCCTCTTGCTTCAAACAATGTGTCTTTTACTATAATAACTTTTTATTTAAACATTCACCATACCTTTTGATCATGCTTTTTATATTAGACAAACTAAACTTTGAAACAAAATTATAACAAAAGACAAAAGAGGACACTACATAATGATAAAAGGGGATCAATCTAACAAGAAATTATAGCGCTTGTAAACATATACACACCCAACATAGGAGCACTTAAATTTATAAAGCAAATATTGATGGACATAAAGAAGAGGTTGACAGTAATGCAGTAATTGTAGGGGACTTTAATATCCCATTGACATCAAGGGATAGATCTTCTAGACAGAAAAATCAACAAGAAAACAGTGGCCTTACATGACATATTGGATCACATGAATTTAATTGATGTTTTTAGAGCATTTCACCCCAAAGCAGCAGAATATACTTTTTTTTTTTTTCAAGTGCACATGAAACTTTTTCCAGGATAGACCACATGTTAGGCAACAAAACAAGTCTCAATAAATTTAAGATCAAAGTCATATCAAGCATCTTCTCTGAGCACAACACTATGAAACTAGAAGTCAATTACGAGAATAAAACAAACAAAAAAAACACACAAACACATGAAAGCTAAATAACATGCTACTGAACAATGAAAGAGTTAACAATGAGATCAGTGAAGAAATCAAAAGACCTTGAGACAAATGAAAATGAGAACTCAGCAACCTCAAATCAATGGGACACAGTGAAGGCAGTTCTAACAGCATAATTCAGAGCAATACAGGCCTACCTTAAGAAATAAGAAAAATCTCAAACAACCTAATCTTGTACCTAAAGGAACCAAAAAGAGAACAATAAGAAAAGCCCAAAGTGAAGGAAATAATAAAGATCAGAATGGAAATAAATAAAATAGAGGCTAAAAAATATAAAATGTCAATGAAACCAAGAGCTGAGTCTTTGAAAAAATAAACAAAATTGATAAACTTTCAGATTCATCAAGAAAAAGAGAGAGTACCCAAATAAATAAAATCAAAATGAAAGAGGAGACATGACAACAAACACCACAGAAATACAAAGGATTATAAGAAAGTACTACAAACAATTATATGACAACAAATTGGACAATCAGGAATAACTGGAGGAATTCCTAGAAACATACAATGTTCCAAGACTTAGTTAAGAAACAGAAAAATCTGAACAGATGGATAACTTCTGCTGAAATCAAATTAGTAAATAGAAAGACTTCCAACAAACAAAAATCTTGCATCAGAAGGTTTCACAGGTGAATTTTACCAAACATTCAAAGAAGGATCAACAATTATTCTATTTAAACTATTTCAAAAAATGTAAGAGGATGGAAGTCTCCCAAACTCATTTCATGAGCTCAGTTGTAACCAAATTTCCAAACCAAACATTATAAAAAAAGATTGCAAAGAAAAAAAAAGGAAAATATAGGCAAATATCCCTGAAGAATACACTTATAGATGCAAAAATCATCAAAAAAAATATTAGCAAACCAAGTTTAGCAATACATTAGAAAGAACACACAATCCAATGCACAGATGGTATATTATAGAATTCTACACTTGAAACCTATGTAGTTTTATTACCTAATGTCAATGCAATAATCTAATAAAATTTAAATAAATAAATAAATAAAAATATTATATACCACAATCAAGTGGAATTAATTCCTGGTGTGCAAGATTGCTTTATTTTAATTATCAATTAATGAGATACACTACATAAACCAAATTAAAAAATAAACATCATATGATTATATCAATAGATGCAAGAAAAGCATGACAAAATCCAGCACCCACCCATTTATTATAAAAAACTCTCAGCAAAGTGGAACTAGAGGGAATATACCTGAATATAATAAAGGTCACATATGACAAAGCTACAGCTAACATCATACTCAATGGTGAAAAAACTACAAGTGTTTTTCTTAAGATCAGAAAAAGGCAAGGATGTCCACTTTCATCACTTTACTCAACATAGTATTGGAAGTCCTAGACACAGCAATCAGACAAGAAAACAAAATAAAATTTGTCCAAATTGGAAAGGAAGAAGTAAAACTGTCATTATTTGTGGAAGACATGATACCATATACAGAGAAACTTAATTCTCCCAAAAAAACTATTAAAACTGATAAATGAATTTAGCAAAGAAAGAGGGTATGAAATTAATATTCAAAAGCTGATTGCATTTTCAAACACCAATAAAAACTATCAGAAAGAGAAATTTAAAAAAAACAATTCCTTTTAGAATTAAATTAAAAAACAAAACAAAACCTAGGAATAAATTTATCCAAGCAATTTATCCAATTTATCCAAGACCTGTACTCAGAAAATTATAAGACACTGTAGAAAGAAGTAAAAAAAGATAGAAATAAACAAAAACATATATGGTCACGGATAGAAAGAATTAACATTGTTCAAAGGTCCATATTACCCTAAGTTGGAGGTATCACAACACTTGACATCAAACTATACCCCAAATTATAGTAATCAAACCAGCATGCTACTGGAATAAAAACAGGCATATAGGTCAATGAAACAGAATAGAGAGCTCAGAAATAAGCCCACCCCTATATGATCAATTAATCTATGACAATGAAGACACCAGTATACATTGGGATAAAGACAGTTTATTCAATAAATGGTGTTGGGAGAAGTGGACAGAAATGTGCAAAAAGTGAAACTTGACCATTTTCTTACATCATATACAAGAATAAACGCAAAATGAAATAAAGACTTAAATGTAAGACCCAAAACCATAAAACTGCTAGAAGAAACATAGGCAATAAACTCTCAGAAATGAATCTTGGTTATATATATTTGAATATATCTCCTTGGGCAAGAGAAACAAAATACAAAAGTAAACAAATGGAACTACATCAACCTAAAAACTTTCTGCACAGCAAAGGAAACCATTAACAAAATGAAAAGACAGCCTACTGATTGGGAGAAGATATTCACCAAAGATAGATCTGATAAGGGGTTAATATTCAAATTTATAAAGAACTATACAAGTTAATACCCAAAAAAAAATTCAAACAATTCAGTTGAAAAATGGGCATTTCTGCAAAGAGGACATACACATTACTGAAAGACATATGAAAAGATGCTCAAAGTAACTAATCATCAGAGAAATGCAAATTAAAATCACAAAGAGATATTACCTCACACTTATCAGAAAGAAACCTTTACGCAATGGTGGTGGTATTGCAATTGGTGTAGGCATTGTGGACAATAGTATGGAGGTTCCTCAAAAATAGAACTGCCTTATTATCCACTGCCTTATTATCAACAGTTCAACTGTTGGATATTTATCCAAAGAAATTCAAAACACTAACTCACAAAAATATATGCATCTCTATGTTTATTGCAGCATTATTTGCAATAGCCAAGCTATGGAAGAAACCGAAGTGTTTATCAATAGGTGACTGGATAAAGAAGAGGTGATACAAAAAAATTAGAAGTGGTACATATATACAATTGAATATTACTTGGCCATAAAAACAGAATAAAATGTTACCATTTGGAACAACATGAATGAACCTAAAGGGTACTATACTAACTATACTAAGTGAAATAAGTCAGAGAAAGATGAATGCCATATGATCTCACTTATCCATGAAATCTAAAGAACAAAATGAGTGAATCAACAAAACAGAAATAAAATTATAGATACAGAAAACTAATGGTTGCCAGATTAGGGGAGAGGTTGGGAGCTGCGTGAAAAAGCCAACGGGAGTTAAAAGTCTGAATTAATAGTTATGAAATAGTTTCAGAAATGTAAAGTACAGCATAAGGAATACAATCATTATTATTGGGATAACTGTGTACGGTGTCAGATGGGTACTAGACTTATGGGAAGTCATGTTGTATATATAAATATCCAACCACTATGCTGTATACCTGAAACTTATATAAAATAATATTAAATATCAACTGTAATTGAAAAAGAAAATAATAATAATAATAATAATAAAATCTGTTCAATAACAGATTGAACTAACTCAGCAGTATGTCCAGAGATTTTAAAAAAGTTTTATCAGACTTTGGAGAAACATATCATCCTGCCATTCTCTAATGTATCACAGACAATAAAAAAGAAGAAACACTCCAAACTTATAACGTGAAACTTTTACATCCTTGACACCAAAATCAAACACACAGTACAAGAAAGAAAACTCCAGGCCAACGTCAGCAGTAAACATAGCTGCAAAAGTACTACATAACATACAAACAAACCAAATATGGCAATACACAGTAGACTCTCCATTAACCAGAACTCAAGCAACCAGCACTCTCAAGCAGAGAATCTACTTATATTTATCAGGCATCTACCAATCCCCTTGGTGCCAGTTAAATGAAAGCCTACTTTAGTAAAATAAATGCATAATGACCAAGTTAGTTTTTAGTAAGAACACATGTAATAGTTTAACTTAAGAGCTCTATTAATGATGTTTTTACATTCAAAGATTAAAGGAAAAGAGCCACATGATTATTTAAATTGATATAGAATAAAGCATTTGGTAATTTAATTTAAATTGCTCTAGCAAAATAAGAACAGAAAGAAACTTATTTTAATCTGATTAATGGTATCAAAGAAAAACCACAGTTAATATAGATGAATAAAATATTAAAAGCATTTTATTTAAAACCAGGAATAAAATAAGGATATATAATGTCTACATTTTTATTCAACACTGTACTAAAGACACTGTCCAGAGAGGAGGACAAGAAAACAGAAATAAAATGTAAGAATTAGAAAGAAAAAAAAATTATCATTATTTACTGAAAATGTGATTGCCTACACAGAAAATGTGACAGGCACTTCTATTTCTGGTAGTAATAAACATGGTGTGAAGAAGACCCCTTTCAAGAACAGAGAACATACTAATGCTTGGTAAAACATGCTAAACAACCTTTTCTTTAAGCATTCTGGAACTGATGATACAATAGGAAAGAACCAATTATAAATGACTGTGCCCATCTACCAGTTCTAAATGAACAAGTAACTAATAACAATAAAAAACTGTTAGAACTACAAGAGAAATTGATAAATTCAATATTTGACTATCATCATTAAATTTCAATTATTCTTAAAGATTTTTATTGCTTTTGACAGAGAGAGAGAGACAGAAAGAGAGAGAGAGAAAGAAAGAGAGAGAGAGAGAGAGAGAGAGAGAGAAGGGAGGGGGCCCAGAGCAGTCTCCGTAGTTGCATGTCATTGATTCTCTACATAGTCTCATTCCACAGGTGGGTGGGGGCTGCACAAAGCTGGAACCAGGTGGGGGTCTCCTACATGGAGCTTGCCCCACTGAGAACTAAACTGGGGGATCACTCTAGTTCAGCGTATGGGTCTGCACGGGCTGGGGCTGGGATTTGATCCTTGAGTCCTAGGGCTGCAAGCAGAGTGCTCAACCCACTGAGCCATCCTGGCAACACATTTTAATATTAAAAATATAGCTAAATAAATTGAAAAACTCAAGATTCCAAACTGTTTCTAACAACCAGGAATTTGGGGCTAAAACAAATAAGTTGAAAATTAAATAAAATAAAAGTATGCTTTTACATTTAAGACAAAAATAAAATTATATAGCAGGACATAGGAGAAAACTGACTTATAAAAAAAATATGGAGATTTTAGCTGACCTCAGGTTCAATATATGCCAAAATTGTGAAAAGGCACAGAATGTTAACTTGCAATTTTTTAAGTACCCTTTCAGGATCAGTGAAGGTAACAGTCACAAAGAGTCTTTGCAGTTTTCTGCACTATATTTTGAGGACTGACAAACTAGAAAGTGTCCTGGATAATAAGGAATTGAAATGCATGGAAAATTAGATTCTTAGCTTGGGGAGCAAGAGCCAGAGAAGACGTGATAAGATTTTTAAATATTGGAAAACTTGCAATGTAAAAATAGTGGATTCTTTCAGAGTGAAGGACAAAAATGAAGGCACATGGATGGACATAACTTGGGGTGGAAATTACAATGGAAGCTTCCTGAAAACAATCGGCTTATACAAATATAAGCTGTGTTTAGTGATGCTGATAGTGGCGGTGGTGGTTGTTTCTGAAGCAAGCATCCTGCATGCTGTAAAAGCCCAAATATAAACAGAGAAACAAATTATTACATGTGTTATCTACATCATGGTGCATGGCATCAACAATGCTGTTATCCATCAATATCCTCTGGCTTCAAAAATATAGACAGAATTATATAAACCAAAAATAGTTAAGGAAAAGACAAATATTAACAGAAGACAGACATATAAGAGATGAGAGAAGAAAATAAATCTTTTTATTTTGATTTCTACAAAACTTAGTCTCTCTTGTGCCTTTTAAATACACATTCTGATTTTCATTTTTCAGCTCTTTAAAGAATGAATGAACACAATCTAGTTTAGTGAATCCCAAAACATTTGGGAAATTGTTTGTTTATTTATCTTTTTCAATTACATTGGACATACAATATTACATTGGTTTTAGGTGTACCGCATAGTGATGAGACATTTATATAACTTATAAAATCCTTATTCTGATATATCTGGTTCCCATCTGACACCGTATATAGTTATTACAATGTTACTGACTGCATGCCCTATGCTGTACTTCAGATTCCCATGACTATTTTGTGACTATAAATTTGCATATTTCTTATTTCTTGATTTCTTTCCCTTTTTCACCCATCAATCCCACCCTCCTCCCATCACCCCAATAAATCTAGTACCCCTCTGATGTCACCCATAGTTATTGCAATATTATCACCTATATTCCCATGTTATACCCTATATCCCCATAACTATTACTTTGCAACCACCAAACTGAACTCCCCAACCCTTCCCCTTACTTCAGCCCCTCTCCCAACCCTCCTCCCATCTGGCAACAAACCAAATGTTTTCTATATCTATAAATGTGTTCCTGCACCTCTTGTTGTTTTTCTTCATTGGATTTCATATATAAGTAAAGTCAATTTACAGCTGTCTTCCTCTTTGACTTTCCACTCAGTGCAGTACCCTTTATGCCTTTTGATTGGAGCTCTCAATGCATTTAAATAGAAAGTAATTGTTGGTATGTAGCTATTGCCATTTTATTACTCATACTCATAAGTTTGCTCCCCCCACCCCCTTTTTTTTTAAAGTAGTCCCTCTAACATTCCTTGTAACACTGGTTTGGTGGTGATGAACTAACTCCTTTGGCTTTTTCTTCTCTGGGAAGCTTTCTATTTGTCCTTCAATTTTGAATGATAGCTTTTCTGTGTAGAGTAATCTTGGTCGTAAGTCCTTTTTTTACATCACGTTAATATTTTCTGCTACTCCCTTCTGGCCTGCACAGTTTCTGTTGATAAATCAACTGACAGTCTTATGTGAGCTCCTTTAAAAGTTATAGTTGCTTTTCTCTTGCTGCTTTTAGGATTCTCTATTTGTGTCTAATCTTGAACATTTAATTACAGTATGTCTTGGTGTGGGCCTATTTGGGTTTATCTTCTTTGGAACTCTGTGTTTGTTTGTCTGTTTGTTTGTTTGCTTATTTGTTTTTGCTGTTTTGACTGGATGTTTTCTGCTATCTTGTCTTACAATTCACTGATTTGATCATCCGCTCCGACTAGTCTGCTGGTGATTTCTTCTATACATTCTGAATTTCAGTTGTTGTATTCTTCATTTCTGACTGGTTCTTTTTTATGGTTTCTATGTTCTGCTTTATGCTTGCTATGTCTCTGTTGAACTAAGATTCTTGAGCATCCTTATAACCATCATTTTGAACTCTGTACCTGATAGGTTGCTTGCCTCCATCTTGTTTGGTTCTTCTGGACTATTCTGTTTTTTCATCTGAGACATATATTTTGTTTTCTCATTTTGGATGCCTATCTGTTTCTATGTATTAGGTAGATCTTATACATCTCCCAGTATTTTGGGGTAGCCTTATGGAATTGGTGCCCTGTGGGGCCATAGCACCATCCCCCTGGTCACCTGTTCTGGGTGAACCTGTGGATTTTGGCTTGATGCCAATGCTGTGTCTGGTGCGATTGAGCAAAAGTTTCAGAACACACTATCACCAGTCACGGCTGCCTTGGGCCTGCAGACCTAAATAGTTTTTCAAGAAAGATTGAAATGTGAGTGGGGCTGGCTGCTCACCAGAGAAAGTGCCTCTGGCATTGGTGGAGCTGGGTGAGGTGGGATCCCAGTGAGTCAGCATGATTAAGTGAGTGCAGCTCACCAGACCAATCAGGTTCATATTTGGTGGGCACAACACAGGAAAGGTGGCATCCACCAGCTGTCTCCATGGGAGGAGGATCTCTCCTCAGGAAAAATGGCAACTGTCCTCCAGCCCTCACCTCAAATTTACACACATCAGTCTGTCCCTGTATACCTACAACACAACACCCCCCGAGTCACCATTTCTCTGCCAGAGCCCAGATGAGTGTCCACGAGTGACTGAATCTGTGCACAGGGAATTTAAGAGGATGTTTACGGTAGGTTTTCTGCAGCCTTCTATCCATTCAAGATAGATGGAATCCCCGCTGCTTTTCATAGTCAGACATTCCAAGCACTGGTACCCCAGGTTGGGAAGCCTGGTATGGGGCTGAGGTCCCTTGCTCTTTCAGGGGAACCTCCACATCTGACATATCTCTTCTGATTCTCTACCACCACTGAAGGTTTGGTTTCTTTCACATCTTCACCCCTCCAACCAGTCTTGGATGTATGCTCCTCTTCTTTATATCCTTAGTAATAAAACATCTGTTCAGCTAGACTTCAGATGGTTCTCCAGGTTGTTCATTCTATAATTTAGTTGTATTTTTAACGTGTTCACAGAATGAAGCAGGCACAGTGTTTACCGACTCCACCCTCTTGGGTTTCTCATCAATTTTGGAATTTAATGAGAAAACTTTAGAACCTCAATAACCACATAATTAGTGTAGTAATAAGCATCCCAAGACATTACACAAAGTAGACTTTAAATATATTGATAGACTATGAATTTATAGTGAGTCATTAAAGGGAATTAGGAACATATCCTGTTGAGATGACATTACTGAGTACACATTTCTCTGTCCTAGAAAAAGGCCTTTGGTTTGTTTCCAATCATAAACAACAACAACGACAGCAACAACAGCAACATTTGAATGTCTGTTGGGCCATTCCTAGGGTTGAGCTTCCAATGTTTCATGCTTTATCTTCTTTCTAAGCAACTTCCTTAGAAAAAAGATATTTTTGAGTAGACAAAGCCTGGCTTTGTCCATGTGAGATAGAGTCACCTGTCCTGATGAAAAGAAAGGTACTGTAGTCTTGGTTTGTTAATTTAAAGATAAATAAATATACTAAGTAGAAAAAACAAGGAGCTGCAAATTAGAAGATAAAAAGGAATGGGATTATTTTATCATAAGCACTAATGTATCTTAGTTTTAAAAATTAGAAATAATCATGATTTCCCGAGAAGAAGCAAATGAGAAATATGTTGTTGCTTCTTGATAGATAATAGATGGCACATCAAATCTTAGGTGAATTCACAAAAATGGTTTTACCTTGGACTAATCTGATGATTTTGGAGGAAAGGGCAAGAGTCACATCTGCTAAGATTTTTCTTCTGCCAAAGAGAAAAAAAGTAATTGTTTCACAGGAGGGGAAATGCTTAAAGTAAATGAAAGATAATGCTGGTCTAATGCACTTCAACTTGTAAAGTGAGGTGTATAAATCTTAACAATTATACAGCGGTTTTCAATAATGTCATTGTGAGATGTACATTCGCATTTGATGTTTTCCATCACTTACCTGGGGTTGGTACATCTGCACCACGTATTGAAGCATATTCCTAGTACATTTGTATTTATTCTTATAGATAGTAAAGGAGGCAAAAATTAGCTACTTTCCAAAACTTGGAAATAACATTGCTCTTTAAGGGTCAAACTATAAAATCAGTACATTATAGGGCAAAGAAGAGAGGTACACAATTATCCTAAAGAGGCAATTGGCTTCCATGTTGTCAAAAAACTGACTGTTATACAACTATATACCTTAATATAAGAAAAGGAAGAATGTGACTATCAGGGAAATCGTCGTTTCAGTGGGGTTCCATGCAGGAAACTAAAATCACGAACATGGAACCCTCTCCCCCAACAATAAACACTACGGAAACAACTCTGTCTCAACCAAGAGGATAAGAAATCAGGAAATTGCCACTGGAAGTCTTTAAGAACACACCACAATAACTATGATGCAGGAGTACAAAAGCTGCCACCATTTCAACTAATTCTAAAAGCAGAACTGAAGGCTGGGATACAGCAGCTTGTGAGCAGAAACAGACAAAAGCGTCCGGACATAAAAATGGCCTCAGCCTCCAGTCTCGTTGAGGGAAACTACTTCACCTACAGGACCTTAGTTATATAGGAGAAGGAGACTGGTAAGTTGACTTTTCTAACCTCTGCCCACTACAGGAGGGGAGAATGGAAGGTCACAGCCAATTTCCCTTGGCTACCATGTGGCCCTTACATTCTGATCATAGAAGTGGATGCATGAAATTAGCTTGGTCTGATTTCTTTCAACATTTATATCAAAGAACTCTCTCTGATTGGACCCCATGTTGCAGGCAACTTCTGATTATAATTTGACTGCCTGTATATTTTGCATACTAAGAAAAAGAGCCCTAGCAAGAGGATCTTAATCTTCTTGGGACTTATATCTCACATTTTTGTTGCCATATTTTCTCAGTACTATGATCCTAGCATACGCTACTTGTTTATAAAGAATGTCAAAGAAAATCAAACAAGACATAGTAAACACATTTTTTTCAACATAAAAAATATTTCCATTTAAAAAATGTTGGAGTATTTAAAAAGTTGTAATTTAGCAGTTAGAAAATATAGTAATAGATTTGCATCTTGATTTTACCACTTCTCTAAAGTTACCTTAAATCTATTCTGAGAACCAAATCCATTTCTACTGTGTTTACATATTCTAAATTACAACTTAGGTTTCTAAATTGACACAGCAATGGTACTTTGTCCAGGACAATAGTAGCCTGTGCAGATCATTCTTGGTGGCCAACCCACCTTGAGTGGGTGACATCTGTGTCTGGCCTTTAGTCCACATCACTGAGTCCATTCAAAGCTGTAATACTTTTAAGTTTATATCTATTTATTCAGTGAATGTCTGTGAGGGCAAAAATGCAGGTTAAATTTAGATCCTCCCTACCCTTATACAGGAATAACACAATCTTAGAGGCAGATATTTCGTGCTCATGATGTAGCAATTTTCTTATCTTTGTTGCTTTACTGTTTCATGGGTATCTCGAGTAATAATTATCAATGGTACTTGAGGGAAAATTTTAAAAAACATGAGACAAATAAGAGATTATCAGAACATGACCTACTTATGTAGGACACCTATCACCACCACCACCACCTTTGGCAAATAAGCTAAAAAGCCAGTAATTGCAAGTTGGAAAGGTCACTTAAAAACAATGTATCAAGTAAATTTATAAGCTTAACAATATTGGAAATATAATTGAAGTGACTTCACAGCTATATTCTCTTATTTAAATAAATGTGAAGTTGCAGGTTCATATCCCAATATCTCACTCCTAATATGAATGAATCTGTTCCTAATATGAATGAATCTGTTTCTTCACTCTAAAATGGAGGTAATAATATCTACTTCAGAGAGTTGTTGTAAAGACCAAAATAAAGTAATATAAGCACTATGCTTAGCACAGAGCTTGTCAATTAAATACACTTAATATAGACTAATTATTGTCATAATTATTAAGAAGCACACAATTGCTTCAAAGAAAGCTGCTGCACAGCAAAAGCATGAGTAAATGATGGACTAGTAATTAGTGGAAGAGAACATGTAAGCACGGTGAGCATACTCTTGAGTGGAATATACTCTGGCCATGTTTATAAAATTAATAGATAATGACTTTAAGTGATCTGATATGGCTTTGCACGTGAGCAGAATAGGTTTTCCAGGCATGTAGGAAAGATGGAAAGCAGCAAACAAGTTTTGTTAGGCACCTTGAAGTGAACTACCTCTCACACTGCAAATAATGTTTTAGAGCGTCTTCTACGAACCAGCTAAGACCCAGTGTAGCCTTGGTCCTATATACCGGTCTGGCAGGAACCGGGGTGTTTCCTCTGGCATTTGCATTTGGTTTATAGTCTCAAACTGGGTTTAGGTACACATACCACTTACTTTGAAGAATTTGTTCCAGTTTTCTTTGTATATCTTATGTGCTTTTTCCTCCAATTTGGACACTAATAAGAAAACCGGAATTCTCAGAGGTATTATTTTTCAAAGACAAATTCACAATAGGGTTTTACATTCCTGGGGATGCCAGGATGGCTCAGCAGGTTGAGCTCTCATATTGTAGCCCTGGGGTCTGAGGATGAAATCCTGGCCCCTGCCCATGTGAACCCATATGCTGAACTAGGGTGTGGCCCCCAGTTTGGTTCTCACTGGAGTGAGGCACCAGCCCGGTTCCCACCCTATGTGGCCCCTACCCACCTGTGTGGAATGAAACTATGTCAAAAAAAAAAAAACCAAAAAAAAACAAAACTGATGACATACAACTATGGAGACTGCTCTGGGCCCTTCCCCTTATCTATCTCCTTCTCTCTATCTCTCTCAAAAATAATCAAACTAAATCTATTTTTAAAAAATTTCTGAAAATGAGCCATAAAAAAGAAGACAGAGAAAAACGTAGGCATGGATGAATTAAAAACTGCTAAGCAATCAAGGTCAGGGGGTAATAGAGACTTATATGAGAGAGAAGATCGATCTCTTAAATTTATCTTCCCTCAGTCCTCTGCTGTGTGCTGATTGCTTTCTATGATTTGACCTTGGCTAGCTTCAGAACAGGGAAGGTTCTGGACTGACCCTGAGCAGAAAGGAAGTCATCTTTTCTCTGATGAGTCAGATCCAGAAAGTACTTTATGAGTTGCAATCCTGTGAAGACATTTCTATATCAACTCTTTTCTAGTTCATGGCTGGCCATAGCTGTTGGCACCATTGGAATGATTCCTATTTCTACACTCTCAGCTGATGGCAGATGGCTTGCAGTTTTATGTGCCCCACTGCCTGCAGAGGTCTCTAGCTGGACATTTTGTCATTACCTAAAACTAACAAGAGTGAAACCAAACCAAGCATCTAAGATCACTAGAATTTCTCCACCAAGAGTAATATGTCATTACTTTATTCTCCTCATTTCAATATTTGTGTCCTAAACCCCACCATTTCTTCAGTCACACAAATTACATCTTCCCAATCTTCTCTGACTTTTCCAGCCTTAGCTACCCACAACAAAATAGTGGTCACCAAATTATCCCCTTTTATGTCAAGATGTCTGTTAAATTCACCTTTATCTATTTTTATTAATGCTACTCTAGCAGAAGCTCTCACACTTCTTACATAAACCTTTATAACTGGCACATAAACTGCTTCTCTTTTTTAGTATTTCAACCATGATGCAACCTATGCTTACTTCACTGTCAGATTGACCTGAAGATTGTATAAAACCCTGATGATGCTTTAAAATGTTCAAACATTACTGCCTATCAAGAAGCTACAAACTTCTTAACCCAGGAGTCAAAATTCTCTATCTATTATTTGGAGTTTTCTTGCTAGATGTTTTCTTCCATGATTCCTATATTGCAAGCTAAATTCCATTTCAACTGAACTATAAATACTCATCTCCCTCACCTTTTGGATGGGATATCTCTGCAATCAGTGCTTTTCACTGGCTCCTAGAATTTTCCTAATGGCTTAAGCCTGGTCTCCCACAGCGGTGGCTACGTCAGTGTACACTTGTTATTAGTTGCTTTCTTTCCTTGACTTACTCCCCTCACTTCTCTGCTGGCATTTTCTTCATCTGCTACAGTAGACTGTGCTCATGGTTCCAAGTGTTTGCCCTTCCTTATAGCTATACTCTTTGTAATGTCACCTTGCCATTCCTTTCACTAAAGAGGCAGAAAATATGTCTGTACCTTCTGAGTCTAGGCTGGAATTATGTGGTGGCCATGAGAATATTTCTCTCAGGTCTTTAACTACAAGCACAATTGATCAGGGTCCCACCCCCTATCTGATATGCTCTAAAATTTATTGCTACATGTACACTGAGGAGATGCTTCCTAAAACTGCTCCTAGTCAACAACTGGCCATTCTTGGAAGACACAGGAGCCCTCTGCTGGCCAGCATGGCTGGAGGACTCCTCAGTGGCCTTGCTAAATCATTCTTAGATTTTGGGACAGTGTAGGATACTTCCAGCTAACTGTGCTTCCCTCTCTCATTCAGCAGGGTCAGATCTGCATCGGGATCATACAGCTCTCTAGTGTTTTCAGGCTTTCTCCCATTCTCTTTCACAGCTGTTTTTCATAACAAAACCCCAATATGTTTAATCTCATCTTGGCAGTCTTAGCATCTGCTTCCTGGCCCTGCTTTGTGAATTTGCAGTGGTGATTAGCAAACATGACCCAAAGCAGAGGCTCTAAAACAGGGCTCTCCAAACTTTTGGCTTCCCTGGGCCACACTGAAAGAATTGTCTTGGGCCACACATAAAATACACTAACACTAATGGTAGCTGATGAACTAAAAAAAAAAAATCTTGTAATGTTTTAAGAAAAGTTACAAATTTGTGTTGGGCTGCATTCAAAGCCGTCCAGGGCTGCATGGGGCCTTGGGGGCTGAGAGTTGAACAAGCTTGCTCTAAAATATACTTGTATGTTTCTGCTCAGCCTTGCTCTCTGATATCTTCATGAAAAGGACATGCTCTGTCCCTGATCCCAGGAAGATGACGAGAGACTCCTGGAGCACGATGAAGTCACCCAAGTTTTCCTGTCAAAAACCTATGCCTATCAAGCCCCAGAAAGATGAGCAAGTCCAGCCAAGATCAGCTGATCCTGGCTCAAATAAGCTCAATGCTGTAGATCCCTGAGCCAAATATCTGCTTATTGTTATATGCCAACACACCGTTGCTTCTTATTTAGTGCCATGTGTCAATAGAAAAGTGATAAACTTCTCAAATAAGCTGCTGGACTTCAAATCTTTATTTGGAGGAACTAAAATGAAGACAATATGTAAGTACAGTTTATGTTATGTTGTGAGAGATGCACTCAGTAGTCGAGAGCTGAAAACTTATCCTCACTTTCCAAGAACACTGAGCTGAGAAGCAGAACCTGACACTCTGCATAGTAGTAGCGAAGATAAAGGGAGGTGGTATAGAGATTCAACACAGAACTTTATGTTGGCTTACCCGGGTCTTCTCAGGTTTAGAAGGGAAGCCTAGAATATTCCTGATTAGAGAGTCATCTCGTCAGTTGATCCCTGTGCCCTTCCCCAGGCTGAACTGAGTTACCTTGGTGAGAGAGAAAAGCAGATGTCCTTTTGTTTCTTACTAAGGTACACAAGGAAGCTCTGAGTCTTCCAACACATCCTTTAAGGAACTCTTCTTTTGGTTTAAACAATTAGCTACGTCCAACTTTATAGATTTCTATTGATGGGCCTGAGGGAATATCTAGCCAAAATGTTCTGTTAAGAAAAAACAAGAAAGGTGAATCTTTTGCCAGAGACATCCTGCTTTTCCTACATGTGTAGAAATCAGCAAAGTACAAGTAAAGCAGCTCAGCTAAGACTGTCAGAACAGTTGAAATGTTTAGGAGAAAACTGCTGCTCAACTCTTTATCCAAGAGTCACTGAAGAGTAACAGCTGCTTTAGGCTGTGCAAATAAAACGTAGAGTACAGTGATCCCTCGTTTTTCGTGGTTAATGGGGACCAGAACCTTCCGCGAAAGCTGAAAAACCGCGAAGTAGGATTTGCCCCTAGGAATGTTCGTGTATGCGGGTACAAGAATGTTTTAAATATGTAAACAGTATTCATACTTTACTCATTTAAGACAAAAACTACAACAGTATACGTATTTACTTAAACGTGTCAGTGCTAATTAATAAGGTTAATGACAAAACCT
>PVKE010035356.1:0-16930 GCA_004027555.1 Craseonycteris thonglongyai | reverse complement strand
GAACAAGACAGGCACGCAAAATAATGAGCTAAAGTCTAGTACTAGTCTAGCTTAGATAATATAATATGAAGCCACAATGATATAGGTGTATAATAAGGTAACCAGATTTTAACATTGGTAAAGCGGGATACCATTGACCGGGAGGGAGGGGGTTCTTGATTAAAAATTTGGTCTATCTCCCGCTGTTCCCTAGCTTGTCATGCATTCTTTCCAAAAATCGGGATTTTTTAAAACACCGAGGGATGCGGGACAAATTGTTAAAAATTGGGACTGTCCCGCCAAAAGCGGGACATCTGGTCACCTAATCTATTCTCTATCTCTGATCAATCCTTTCTGTCTAGCTTTGCACTTTCAAATTTGGTTTTTGAATCTTAAAAAGTAACTCTGCTCAACTCTGATGCATTTATATCCACTATCCCTTCCCCTCATTTCTTAAAAAAATTACCTTCTAAAATCAGAATTCTATAGACACCACCTTCACTCTTTGTTAAAATTAAATGAGGTATAAGTCCGAGTGATTTTTATGATGAAATTCGGATGTGAATAATCTTGACATAGCATTATACTTTGGGTTTTCAAAATGCTAAGATGGCTATTATCCTTCTCAATAACAGAAGGAAAGGACTGAAATATCCAAAAAATGGACATTGAAACAAGAACTCTATCCATATGGAACAAAGCTGTACATACATACCTTGTTCCTGGTTATCATGAATTACATCTCCTCTGTTTAATGTCTACTTAGAAGTAAAATGAGGGGAAGCGGGGATGGCTCAGTGGGTTAAGTGCTCACTTTGCAGCGCCAGGGACCAGGGATCGAGTCCTGGCCCCGGCCTGTGCAGAGCCATATGCTCAGTTCTCTCTCTGTCTCTGTATCTCTCTCTCTCTCTGTCAAAATAAATAAATAAATAAATAAATTAATTAATTAATAAAAACTGAAAGCCACACAATTAAAAAACAAAAAAAACACAAACATAGAGTAAAAAAGAAGTAAAATGACCAGACATACTGTTTTAAATGAAACAAAAAGAATGGTACTGTCCTGTTTTAAACAGTACACATGGTCAGTCTACTGACACCTTGAATTTAGTCCAGTGAGACTAGGCTGACCATATGTGCTGTTTGAAATGGGTCATTGTTTTCTGTTTCATTTAAAATGGTACATCTTAGGGATGTTAGGATGGCTCAGCGGGTTGAGTGCTAGCTTTGCAGCCCCAGGGTATGAGGATCAAATCCTGGCCCTGGCCTGTGTGGACCCATATGCTGAACTGGGGTGTGCCCCCAGTTCAGCTCTTGCCTGGGCCCATGCAGGGGCCCCTGGCTCAGTTTCTGCCCTGCACAGCCCCGCACCCACATGTGGAGTGAAACTATCTTGAAAACTAATGACCTACAACCTTGGAGACTCTTCTGGGCCCTCCCCTATCTCTCTGTCTCCGTCTGTCTGTCTAGCTCTCTGTCAAAAAAACAATAAAACTAAATCTTTAAAATGGTACATCTGGCAGCCTACTTAGAAAGGCAGGATGTTGACAGAGCTATTCAATGGTTGACTGCAACATTTTGTTTGTTTTCCAGAAATGTAACCTTTATTTTCGAGGGGATGGAGGCCAGAAATTTCTTAAAATAAATTTATAGAAAATTATATTTTATGGGTAAATTCTTCATGAAAAATATATTGTTACAGAAAATTCAATTTGCTCAGTAGACTATTAATGAATTCACTATCCTGTGTTAAACTTGCTTCAATGTGTTTATATCTCATTAGAAAGCATTAAGATACATGCTTTATCTTTTTTTTTTAAGCTATGTGAAATAAATTATGATTAACAGATTCAAATACCAAACTAATGCTGAAGTTTATTCTTCCAAAACACCTTCTCTCTTTAATCCTCTCAAATTTGGCTCTTACTTCCACCTGTCTACAATTAGCCAAATTCAGTGATGTCTATTCAGTCTTTATTATATTTCATGGATTTTTAAAAATTTGACAGTGATGATCATTACCACCTCCTTCATTAAACTGCATCTTCCTTTGCCTTCCATAAAGCCAAACATACTACTCATGTTCTAGGTCTCTTCTTATATTTTAGATTCTTTGCCTTTTTAGTTTATTAATTTTGTTCTCTTCTTTTATATTCATGCTGCAGCATCAGCTTTTCCTGAGCCTGTGCTGCAATTCCAACTTTCTCTTGGTCATTTATACTTTTGCATAGTCAGGTATAACATTCAACTTAATATGACCCAAACCTATCTGATTATATTTTATTCCTCCCACCTACCAATAACACTAGCCAGAAGTCAACCTGCTTTTCCAATATCTGTCATTACTTGGGTTATTCTTCTAGCTCATCAGAGGGAGGAAGTATAATGCAAATTACAGAGTGCATAGAGGAACAGATGAAAAACTATAAAAAATTACAAGGATAGTTATAACAGAGTCAAATCTCATACGGGTTTGAATAATCAGAGGGGTAGCACAGCCCAAAAAGCAGAAATATTATAGGATATAAGTCAAAAATATACTCTAAAGCCAGATTGTCTGGATTCAAATATCAGCTACTCATTAGCTGAATGACCTTGGAAAGTTTCTTAACCCCTACTTATTTCTTTTTTTTTTTTTACTTTTTAAAAAAAGATTTAGTCTATTGTTTGAGAGAGAGAGACAGAGAGAAGGGGGAGGGCCCAGAGCAGTACATCATCAGTTTTGACATAGTTTCATTCCACACAAGTGGATGTCTAGCTGCAAGGGGTGGGAACTGAGTGGGGCCTTCCACATGGGAAGCACATCCCAGTTCAGCGTATGGGTTTTCATGGGTCTGGGCTGAGGTTTGATCTCCAGCCCTCCCTATTTCAAGGCAAGTGCTCAACCTATTGAGCTATCCCAGCATCCTCTCAAATTTTTCATCTGTAAAATGGTAACAATAATTCTTAATAGAATTAAATGTTGACACAAGTAAAGCTTTCAGATCAACAGTTCCAAGCATCTAGCAATTATTACATAAGTGTTTGCCCTATTGATAATGACCAAGGACATGTATTAGAATAAGCAGGATGGCATGTTCAGAGTAGTCCCAACCGTTCAATATTGCTAATATGAAATGTGGGTATTGACAGTGACCAATAAACAAACAAGCAGGAGCCAGATCATGAAGATCCCTAAATACACGTTGGGATTTTGGCTTTAACCTATGGTGATGAAGAATAATGAAGACATTTGTAAAAGAAGTGAAGGCAGAGCGAAGGTGCTAGTAGCTAGAGCAGATTGTGACTTTTAAGAAAAGGAAAATGAAAGTAGGGACATAATTCAAGGCTACTGGGATAACAAGCAAGTAATAACAAGTCATAAACTTTGACTACCTTCCTCATCTCTCTTTCTACCCATTGAAACCAAACTATCCTTCAGAATTCAGTAACAGCTTCCTTGTTTCTTATTACAGGAAGGGAATTTACTCTCCTGTGAACTTCTATGGGATTCCGATGGTTATGTCCAAGTCCAGACACGTTTAAGTGTAAATGAGGAGCCAATAATTATGCTAAAACCGCAGACATAAATAAGGGCTCTTCCAGGCAAACCAGGACATGGGATTACATTAGATATGCCATTTGTCTAACACTTACCCTGCCTCTATGCAGTGGTGGGAAGAGGGGTTTCTGTCTCTCATCACCCTCCTCCTCCACTTCTGTCACAAAAACATACACACCAGATAGTGACCAACAGGCAGAAACTGGCCTTTATAGTACTCGGCACACAGAAGATGCTCAGTAGATACTTAGTAAATAAGCAAATTAGTTCATTAATTTTAGCATTGATTTCAGTTGTTCCATTAAAGTGATTTTCCCCTCTAAGATCTTTTTTCCTTTATGTATCAGACAGCCATCATTATATATGAAATATATAGTGTAATAAAATATCACAATGTTACAAATAAAACTTGGCCTTAGTATGCTATAGTAATATTGGATATATACATTATTGATCGATAGTTAATTGAATATATATTTCATCAATAAGAGCACATACACTTCCTATTACCTATAAGAAATCAACATAGGAATGGACAGGTGTATACATAAATATTTTCAAGGTATAAGAATCCATAAGTTGATTTTTAACTGCTTGGGACTTAAAAATTATATAATACCACTCCTCATTCTTTGCTATGGTGAAATTATTGAGCTTGCCATTTTAAATTTATTTCTCTAAAAGGACATAGGGTTTCTGGACCTTGTTTTCTCTTTGACATCACTTGGCCTTATTTTTTTCTGCATTATTAATGTTCATCTTTCAAGAATGATGAAGAAATGTCTTGTTCAGCAATATTTCCTGAAGTCATAGAAAACACAAATTTCTAAAGGCAAACAGATTGTACCTTTGCTCAACCTCAGTCATAAGTGCAGTCCTTTGCCCTACCTTAAGGAAAATATTGATTGAGTTATACTGACATAACTTGAAATTGGTGCAATGCTAAAGCAAAATATAGTAACTATAAGATTATGAACTCCTAAATATGTAAGGAGGTGACTGACAGGATTTATGGAAAATAGAGATATTCTTTCAGAGGAAGGGGAATGAGAAAGGACTTCATTCACATAAATAGAGGTCCTATTTGTCTTTGCTATGATTTGCTAAAATAAAACTCAAGCAGTTAATTACATGAAATTCAATATGATACTGGCCTGGTATGTTTTAGGACTTTATGACATTCCATTTTCCCTGTTCCAGAAGCTAACTACTTCTATGGCATTCTCCCTGGCCATGTTTAAATGTTCATATCAATCCAAGCACAACTTCAGTATACTGGGCTCTAAGTCTCTGGGCCTATTATATATAACCTCTTTTACCTTTCAACAATCTTAGGGCAATTAAAACAAACAAACAAACAAACAACAACAATACTTCATCTAATTCTAGAAACCTGATAGGGTAATGGCTAAAAATATGGTTCTAAGTCTCACCTCAAATTAAATCACAAATATGTTTACTCATAGTTGGTTATGCTGAGTTCGAATGGGGTAAGAGAAAGCCATAATAAGCTCCCCAGGAGAATCTTATGATCAGCCAGTTTGGGAAAACCTGGATTAGTGTAGTAGGCTGGTAAGGTTCAAGGCCTTTAGGAACTCATCATTAGTTGATTATAGTACTGTATGAGGGGAAATCCAAAAATACTTGGAGTTTACTTTTTAAAAATTGTGTATCTATCCTTATGTGTTTAAACTTCAGTCACCTTCAAAGTACTCTCTTTTTGATACAATGTAACTATTGAGACATTTGTTTCCAATGGTCAAAACAGTTTTTGAATTCGTCAGTCTTGATGCCTTTTAGTGCTTCTGCCATTTTTTATTTCACCTCTTCCATATTGACAAAACGTTTCCCTTTGAGGACTTTTTCCAACTGTGGAAACAAACAAAGAAATCGCTTGGGGTGAAATCATGTGAATAGAGAGGGTGGGGCTGCTAAGCCCTCAGTGTGGTGTGGGCAGATGCATCCTCATGCTGCACATTTTTCGAGTAAATCACCCATCATGAAATGGGCAAACGCATTGAAAGACTCTCAAAAAATTTTTTTAAAAAGAATTCACTAATGCTGAAAGCAGCCTCTCACAATGCCAGCTGGTATGCTGATGCAGATGGGTTTCTAGAACACTCACCTAGTAGGGAAAGCCTGTACTACAAAAGGCCTGCCCTTCAGAAGATAATTGTTTTTGTGGGGAACCTCTCATATAAACTAAAGCAGAGAAAAAAATAGCAACTTACCCTAAGTTGCAAAGTAATTAAGGAAAAGAGCCTTAACTCAAATTCAGCAATTCTAACTTTAGTTAACTTCTAATTTTTCCATAATGTCGCTTCTGAGACTAAACTATGTTCTAGTTTATTTGGATTCCATATACATATCTTTATACTTTATATCTCCTATTTCAATTTTATAGTAAAATAGTTTTAAAAAGAAGATAAACACTTCATCTTATCATTATTCATAATTGTTCTGAAGGTGAGATTAGGAGTAGAAAGCTGTGAGACCTTGGGTAGATTATTTTATAACTCCAGGCTTCATTTTACTTTTTTATAAAATGAAAATGTTGGTCAATAGTCTCATGCATTTCCAGCTCCCAAATTTAAAGATGGCATATATTTATCTGCTTCATTTTTTGTCTACTTATTTTTATTTTGTCTTTACCAGAACCATCTATTTTTCCTAAGTATTTTTCCTTTAACTTCTTAAATGCATGCTGAAATAATACAGGTACCATTGGATCAGTGTAAAAATTGGGGAGAAGAAAGCCAAACAAAGACACAATTGAAGGGCCCCACTAGTTCTATATGATTTACTAAATGCTTATGGGATCAATATTGTACTCTATATATGGAGTAGTTCAAAGTACAAATAATTATAAGTTAATTCCGTGCTTACTGTACATTGAATACCTCTGTGTTCATTAAATATGAACTTATATTTCAACTTCTTTCTGAGGTATTAATTTTACTTTATAGCTGTAGCACAAAGAAGTTATGTCATTTTCTCAAGTGAACTACTAGTAAATACTGATATCAGAATTTGATCACAGATGTCCTATCTCCAGGGACTACTAGGCTGTTAGCCAATATGCCACATTGCATGACTTTACGGTGCTCACCATTTAGTAGAAAAGATTAAGTAAAGAAACAAAAACAAAAATACACTGTAACTATAACACTAAGAATATACAAGTTGTTAAGCCTTATGTAACACTATGTGTTCAATGAAAATTGGTTATAGAATGTCTATCATTGTCAGGAATTTTTTAATATGTTGTTAAATGTTTAATTTCTTTAGTGAATAAGGAAATTTAGGCTCAGAAAATTACTTTACCATGTCACAAAAGTAAGTAGCATAACAGGAGTCCAACTGAGGTATGGGAAACCATAGTTTTGCCATTATACCATATGCAATCTCACACATCCATTCAGTTATGGCGATCCATAAAGGCTTCATAAAGAATGAGATTGGAGGTGAACTCTGAAAACAGATTTTCTCAGATACAGAAAGCACTCAGGGGGATACCATTCTTGGGAGAAGGGATGTTTGTCCCATTTGCCTGGAATGCAGGCTCTGTGATGGGGATGTAGGAGATAAGGTTTGAAAAAACAGTGAGCTAAAGGATCTTAGATGACAGACTCAAAAGTTAGTAGGCTACCTGGAGAGGGGGAAGGCGGGGGGAGGGGGAGTTGTGGGGGGAGTTGGGAGTGGGCACTGGATATATGGTGGTAGAGGGGGAGCTGATTCTGGGTGGTGGGCACATAATGCGATGCATGGGCGATGTGATGTGGACTTGTAAATTGGGAAACTAATTGTTACCAACCAATGTCACCCCATTAAATTTAACAATAAAAAAAAAAATGTTGGTAGGCAAAAGTGAGCCAATTGAAATGTCTGAGCTAAGAAACACATCAGCATTTTTTTTTTTTTTTTGCCTCCTTAGGGAAGACAGAATTTTTCCTCGCCTGAGATCCAAAAGAAATTTCTCACATGAGACGTTGTATAGGAAACAACAGATCAACAGGAGAATCAAACCAAATTCCCAAAATAATTTTAATCCAATAATCACTCATGGAGTGCCAGGCATGGTGTATTGTGCTAATTAATTTAACTTTAGAATAAACTTCAATGAAGGAAATTCTATAAAGAGCTAAATTAATATGGTCTAAGTGTGCAGCATTCTAGTGTTTAAACTTTAAAGATCCCAGAAAGATAGCTTGATTTTTTTGTTCCTTTAACCATGATCCTTAGATAGTTTCTTCCAGATGAACTTTTCACTAGGAACCAAGAGCATACAGCTCAACAATATATACTTTGATGAGTACCTTGGTTTGTGGTATTTTCTGTTATACACCAAGTACAGATTAACCCACTGCTTTGAGAATCATACCAGCAGTTATTACCAGTCATCCATCACTTCAAATGTTTAGCTTGCCTATGAATGTTGGATCAAAAAAAAAAAATCCTCATGAAAATAGTATGTGCTTGTTAAAATGGGATTCTCTTAAATGGGAAGTCAATGAGAACTACCGCTTAGACTTGAAGCCTGGGAGAGTATCCACCCCTGCCCTCAAGATTGCCATTACCCACTCTACTGGCATTGAAAGAAAAGTTAATGTTCTTTGACTCAACAAATTTAAAATCTAAGTAAGGCAACCGCAAATCGCATCAACTAAAGTAACCTAACACTAGGTTCAAAATTTGGAATCCATGTAAAAGACTGTACAAGAGTCACTTACACCTAATGTTTTATCTTTAAAAATATCTTTAAGCAAAAATAGAAAATCTCTTAGTCCACTATATTTCAGTTTAATTCTCTGAACAACTGAAGAAATCTATGAGCAGCTAACAGAGTTGCCTGATGGCTACAAACATAAGTGTGCAGAGATTATTTTTATTGTCATTTTAAAATCAGCAATATCACCTTTTAAAACCTGAAAAAACTTGTTCATCTCATTATTAGTTTTTTGTTTTTTTTAAGAACGAATTAAATGTGCATTTTAACAACAAACACTGGAGTTCAGCAACGCCTGCAAAGATGAGCTCAAGAAGCGCGGTCCCCTTTCTGCAAAGAACTTGTGATTTTTCTACGCCACCTTGTGGCCATAATACAGGTACTACACGTGAAAGTTAAAGGTTTTCCCCTACATTGGTCAGGCTTTCAAATAGCCGCATTGCGGGAATCTGTCTCAAGTCAAAAGTGTAGAAAATGGTGTCTTTCTTTGTAACCGGAGATGAGAAACACAGGTGCCCGTTTTCCTGCGTCCTCCTCTATTGCCTTTATTCCTTAATTTCATAATTTCGGGTCCACCCACCTACTGTCTTCCAAGGGCCGTTTTTCTGTTTGACCTCTTTTATACTCACTACGATGGGGTTGAGCAGCCCTCCCCAACCGCAGCCCTCCCACAGGGCCGCAGACCCCGCCTCCTCCTGCAATCCCTGCAGCCAGGGCCCGCCCCCTGCCTTGAACAGCCAATGGCAACCCGACCCCGCCTCGTCCCGCCCCTCCGCCGTGTGCCGAAGCACCAGCGGGGTTTAGGCCGCAGAGGCCCCGTTGCTTGTGTCCCTGTTCCTCCGCTGGGGTTCCTGGGGCGCGCCTTCTGGAGGACCGTGGCCCAGCCTTTCCCAGACATGGATTCGCAAGTGCTGAAGGTGAGCTGGCAGGGCCTGTGTACCCTTGAGGTTGGTAGGGGCCTGGGGGCCCTGGGGAGAGCACGGGCCGACTGCCTGAAGGCGTAATTACCCTGTTGTGCCCGGCTCCTCTGGTTCGCTAAGTGCCCTAGTCCTGCGAGGCGGGCCCGTAGCCTACATCACCTGGTCTACCTCCGTGGGCCTGCTTTGGAACCTTGAGGTTGGAGCAGGCTTCCCCACGCACTGCTTTACGAATTGTCCTTAGTGTGCTTGTCCCACCCTAGTTGTGTTTACGTTTACCTAGGAGAGCTTGTTCAACATGTGACACTGCGCCTCCCCGGTGCGATCTTTAGTAACTTACAAGAAGCTATGTCAGCTCCTCTGTTTAACAGTAAAAGCAGCGCGTAAACATTTCAAGACTTAGGCTTGAAAACGGAAGTCTTTTATTTCAGGGTGATGCTTTTCTTGGTTTATCACCAACTCATCCATTGAGCAAATATTTAATGACATTCCACTTAAGAAAGGATCTAAAAATATACATGACACTTGTAGATAAAAGACGTTTCTTTTTAGGATGGTCTTCTCCATTCATTTGTTCACTGACTCATTCGTTCAGCAGAAACTGAAGGAGGGCTCACTGTGTGTCCACTAGAAGCTGGAGATAGTGATGAGCAGAAGGGAGCAGTCCCTGCCCTCACTCGTTTTCTAGTGTAAGGCTGAAGAAAACCTTAACTAAATTAATTCAACAAATATTTATGGAATATTTCTGTGTCTGGCACTGGTCTAAGCCCTGAAGAATATAAGCCCTGCAATAATGAAATTAAGTAAAACTCTCCCAATGTTGGAATTTATCTGTGAATAGGAGTCAGACAGTAAGCAGGGAAATAAAATGGGTGCTTTGTTAGATAGTGATGAGTGGGTGGAGGACAATTTAGCGGTGATAGGGAGTGCTGGGGAGTCTTTTGATATTTTGTCTGAATTTTTACATAGCTTCCTGTGAAGTCTTCCCCATCACCTTAGTTTTTGTTATCACCTTAAATTTGTCCCTTGTAGTACCACCTAAATGAATTCTTTAATATAAGCACTTTCATTCTGAAAACTGTATTTTATGTAGCATCTCATCACTTAGACTAGAGCAAGCCTGTCTAACCTGCTGCCAGCGAGCCACATGCATCCCAGGATGGCTTTGAATGTGGCCCAACACAAATTCGTAAACTTTCTTAAAACATTATGAGATTTTTATGGGACTTTTTTTTTTTTTTTTTAGCTCATCAGCTTTCATTAGTGTTACTGTATCTGATATGTGGCCCAAGACAGTTCTTCTTCCAATGTGGTCCAGGGAAACCAAAAGTTTGGACACCTCTGAACTAGAGGATCGACTTAACACGAGACACTTCTTGGCCCTACCTCTCTCTCCTACTTTCTCATCCCAAAATCCCTGTTATGTAAAGCTCTAGAACAGCAAATGGCAAACTCTATAAAGTGCCAAATATATATTTTAGGCTTTGTGTGCCATAAAGTCTCTGTGACATCTGATCTGCCATTGTGGTATAAAAGCAGCCATAGACAATACTTTTATTTTATTGAAGATTTATTGTTTTTGACAGAGAGAGACAGAGAGAAGGGAGAGGGCCCAGAGCAGTCTCCATAGTTGTACATTATCGGTTTTCGTTCCACACAGGTGGGCGGGAACCATGTCAGGGACCTCTCTCGTGGGAGGCCTGCTTCTGTGGGCTGAGGGCAGAACTGGTGGCCTCCCACATAGGAAGCTCTCTCCAGTGAGAACCAAACTGGGGCCACACCCCTGTTCAGCATATGGGTCCGCACTGGCTGGGGCCGGGACGCGATCCTCAGACCCTGGGATTGCAAAGTGAGTGCTCAACCCACTGAGCCATCCTGGCTTTCCTGACAATACTTTTAAACAAATGAATGTGGCTTTTTTCCAATAAAACTTTATTTATGGATCCTGAAATTTGAATTTCATATAATTTCGTATGCTTTGAAAACTTTCTCAACCATTGGAAAATGTATAAACCATTCATAGCTTGCTGACTGTACAAAAACAGAGTATAGATATGGTCTATGGGCCATAGTTTGCCAATTCCCGCTCCAAAATATGGAATGACTTTTAATCCATTCCATCCCACCCATCCTTAGGTTTCATTGATGATTTTTCTCTATGTTACAGTTCCTCTGCCTGGCTAACTCCTATGCCTTCCTTAAGAATCATGAAAGGGAAATAGGAAGACCTGTGTGTGGAGGCAGTGGGGGTAAGAGTTTGCAAGTCAAGAGTCAGTTATGAAGTCCTTTTCAAGAATGTTTCCCTTAATTTTACTCTTCTGTCCTACCCACACCTGACCCTCATTCTCCTACATTCCCAAAGCAACTTGAAAGCTCTTTTATTGCATTTACTACATTGTATTTCAGTTTTCCTAGATTCTAGTCTCATTTGAAAACTAAAGCATTTCTGGGGCAGGAGCCGTCATGTGTTATTTATATCCACAGTTACTAGCCCAGTGCCTGGCATTACTAGGAAGTCATTGAATGTTTATTGGACTGAACAACCTAACTTGAATCAAGGCAGTGGTCATAGGTATGGGGAGTGGGAATTAGACAAGAGAAACAGGAGAACCTCCTGACTGGTTAGATTTAGGGAACTGGGCAGATGGAAAGGGAGGATTGATTCTATGACTCCATGTCTGGCTTGGGTAATGAGGCAAGTGAAAGGATGAATTTGGAGTTTAGATGGAAGATCTTGGCTGGTCACAAGGTTTTTTATTTCATCAGGCATATAGAGTTAGAAGGAACTTTTTTTTTTCCCTGAAGAGGAGTTTTACAGTATAGTGTCTTCATTGATTCTATGGTGACCTATAACTGATTAATAGCATTTCAGAAAAGACCAAACTGAGGTGCTGTAATATGGACCAGAAATTTGAGAATAGGTATTTTTGCCTTTAAACTCATGTCCTTTTTATGATGCCTTGACTTTGCCTTTTAAGACAGTTATAGATGCTTAGTGATACTAAATGCTAGACAGAAGTCAAATAAGATGATATTAAAAGTGTCCCAGGGAAAGCTGGGATGGCTCAGCGAGTTAAGCGCTCGCTTTGAAGCCCTGGGGACCGAGGTTCGAATCCCATCCCCAGCCCACGCGGACCCACATGCTGAACTGGGGAGTGCCCCCAGTTCGGTTCTTGCTGGGACCTATGTGAGAGGCTCCTGGCCCAGTTCCTGCCCTGCGCAGCCCTGTGCCCACCTGTGGAGTGAAACTATATGGGAAAACTAATGTCAACTATGGAGACTGCTCTGGGCCCACCCCCTTCTCTCTGTCTCTGTTTTTCTCTGCCAAAAATCAATAAAATAAAAAAATCTAAAAAAAAAAAAAATGTCCTTAGTTGTGGCAAACCTAGAGGTCATTTATGACCTTAGGGAGGGGACATTGAAGGAAAAATGCACTGAGATGTGTTCTGGGGGTGTTGGAAATGGAGTACAGGTCACTCTTTCAAGAAAAGTGGTTAAGAAGGGTACTAGGGCAGGAGAGAATTAGAGTAAAGTTACAGAGTTCATTGGCCTAATGACTTAACAGGGGTCTCTAAACTTTTCAGCTGCATTAACTATCAAACAGCAGTTTGGGGGCCGATTACACACTCGAGGTCCAAATAAAAAAGAATCAAAACATAGATGTTGTTTTTAATTATTTATTTAATATTATTTTATTCAGATAAAAAGGTCTCCACGGGCCGGATGAGAGGGCCTCGCGGGCTGCATCCGGCCTGCGGGCCGTAGTTTGGAGACCCCTGACTTAGAAGAAAAGATTACAATTTTTAAAAAACATTGAGATATTTTAATAATTTTGTGTTCATTCTCGTCTGCATTCCCGAGTATTGAGTGCCATGCTTTAACAATATTTTAAGAAACTTGGAAAAAAAAATCATATTATCTATGTTTTAGATTATTCAAGATTTTAAATTTATACCTTCTGTTTAGATATTTCAACACATCAGATTCTCCTTGTAATGTTTAGTTTTTATTTCCTTTTAGACTTTGATTAATTACTATTGTCAAGAGAAGTATTTCCATCACGTGTTGCTTATTGCCAGTGAAGGAATTAAGAGGTATGGTAATGACCCAGTCTTCAGGTTTTACCATGCCTATGGTACATTAATGGAAGGTATGTGCCAATTATTAAACATTCTCTGTAAGTTTCACATTCTTGTTTTGCACTTAGAGTAATTTTTTCCATCATAATTTTGATTTTCAGGTAAAACTCAAGAAGCTCTTCGAGAATTTGAGGCTATTAAAAATAAACAAGATGTATCACTTTGTTCTCTAATTGCACTGATATACACCCATAAAATGAGTCCTAATCCAGGTATAGTATTTAAGTACAATGCTTAGGACAATTTTTCCTACTCAGTTTATTTTGATTTTTCTCAGTTACCATAGCATTCATTCTATAATAATACTGTATTTTACCGGTATGTTGTCTGTAGGTAAGTCGGTACTTTTTATATCATATATGTTTTATCTTCCTGAAAAGATTTTAAGTTTTTCAAGCACAAGAATTATGTGTCTTATATTACTTTCATATTCTTTGTATCCTATGACAGAAGTTTCATTTGTACATAGGAATTGTTTGAGTTAAGGAAAAGGTGAATGTATGTTAGCAGTTCAACAACAACAACAACAAAAAGAATAGCCAAAAACAGGTGTACATATAAATTGCTCTCAGCAGCCAGCTTTAGAACCTGTGTGCAAATATATAGCCATATGCAGTTTTTCTGTCTTGTATCTTAAGCTTCTTAATGGCCTTTACATCCCCCAAGAAGGCCAACTCTTAGAAGATATTTAGTAAATTTCTATCCAGTAATCGATTGGGAAGTGTGACTATGTGATCATAGGAACATTATGCATAAACCAGCAATTAAAACTGTGTGAACTGTCTTAATATATTGTATCTTATTGACTGTAGCAGACAATACCAGAATTATAGGTAAAAAGAGGAAATAGCATTGTATTCTTCTATACTTATCCAGTAATAGCTAATCAAATTATAAATACGGGTCTTGTTTCAAATAATTAGACCATAACTAAGTGCCCCAGAATGGATTCTTAAACGTCAGAAAACAAATTTTTCTTAAGGAAAGTATTACTTAGTTACATACTTAATACCTCCTTCACTCCATGTACTTGCACAGATCAATAAAAATTTATTTGAAACATTAATATGTTTAGCAAATAAACAAATCTCACAACTAAATGCTTACTTTCTACAACAAACTGCGCCCAATATAGCTAGAAGATACAAAAGTTGTAAGAAGTGATCTGTGACATCAAGTTTATGATTTTGTTGACAAAAGGAAATGTGAAAACCACAAAGATTAAATTGTAATGTTACTTTTAAATAAAATGATAAGAAATAAAACAAATGAGCCTATAATTAATTGAAAGTATTTACCACTGATCCTTGGACAATACCAATTTGAATTGTGCAAGTCTACTTATACATGAAGGTATTTTCAGTAAACACATACAGTACTGTAAATTTATTGTGATTTTTCTTAACATTTCTTTTCTCTAGATTATTATAAGAATACAGTATATATAATAGTATCTACTAAGTATGTGTTAATCGACTGTTTTATGTTATCTGGAAGGCTTCTGGTCAACAGTTGGCTGTCAGTAAAGTTTTGGGGGAGTCAAAAGTTATATGTAGATTTTCAACTTCAGGGAGTGGGTTCTACACATTGTTTCAAGGCTCAACTATACTATTAACCATAGGAGTGGCTTGGGAAGGATATGTGAAAGGTGGCAACTTAATCTGGTCTTTGAAGGACACATGGATTATCCATATAAAGTGTATTCAAAGATGAGAAATCCATGGGCAAATACATGGGGTGGTTCAGGATGAGGATCTTCTGTGGGTACTTTTTCTCTGTCCTCTAGCAAGAGTGTTTAGCTGGAGCAGAGAATCTGCATAGGAGAACTGTAGTCAGGAAGTCTTTTTTTTTTTAAGTTTTATTGTTTGAGAGAAAGTGCTGAGTGTGAGGGGAGAGCCCAGTGCAGTGTTCATAGTTGTACATCATTAGTTATGACAGAGTTTCATTCCACACAGGTAAGATGTGGGACTGCGCTGGGCAGAAACCAAACTGGGGGCCTCCCGCATGGGAGGTGAGAACCTTCACCGCCATGTCAGCAATTACCAGTTGCCCTGCAGTTCAGTATATGAGTTTGCATGGGCTGGGGCCAGATTTGATCCCTGGACCTCGTGATTGCAAGGCAAGCGCTCAACCTGCTGAGCTATACCAACATCCTATTATTATTTTTAAGTGTAGTCAGTAATCTTAAAAAAAATAACAAGGTATTTTTTTTCTACAATCCTGTTTTTATTTCATTAGTTATTCCCAACAGTTTGGTTCTGTTGGTAAATGTGATTTCCAGAACACTAGAAATATGGAGGCAAAAATATTGCTTAGAGACTCTTTAGTACTGACTCTGCTTTCCACTATAGATGATTCTGAGTGGGACTGAGTCCAAAAGGGGCCCAGATGTCCATCAGTGTTGCCTAGATTGTTCGTGTACGTTCTTCTTGAATGCTGTGTAAGCCCTGAATATAAAAGAGCTATGATGCAGTAAGAGCTTGAGCTGAGGCCAGGCAAGAGCCAACTTTCTGCAGGTGGTGTCATAGCTAACTGATGACTCATTAGGAACTTGACAGAAATCTGGACAGAAAACTATAATTCCTGTTCCTGTCCTAATGAGTTCTTTTCGGACTCTCATGATTCTTTAATGAAAGTGTCTGAAGGTGTTCAAGTGGGTATGGGAGGTGGGAGTGCTGAAGAAGTCTCTTCTGCCAAGTGGCCTGTAGTCTTCCAGGATTAATTTTGTTTCTTAATGTCATGAAGTTATACCATGGTAATTCCATATTTAAATTTAAATCTGTATCGTCAGAGTTGAAAGGAAGAGTCACATGCCTTTCCTTGGTAGCCATTTCCATAAAGGTAGTCTGTTAGAATCATAGCCCTCAACTTTGACCTTTCTTATTGCATAATTGATCCATCTTCTGATTTGATCCAGGATTTGGATCTCGTTGACATTTGTGTTCTGAGCACGTACTCATATAGAATAGATTTATTAGAAGTAATTAGAGTAATTAGAAACAGACCATCTATTTAAGGGAGCAGTTACTGTTAAACTATGTAGGTAACAGTAACTATACTAACTTTCACTGGCCTGTGACAGTGGCCTGGCATGTTTATATATTTTACAAATGGACTAAGGAGTTGGATAATTTGAATAATAGTCCTGGGTTTGCCCCTAATAAAAATTACTGCAATTTTTTTAAGTCTTGTTATTTTTTTAAAGAATTGCATAAATATCTTTATATCTTGGAAATGACAAACTTTTGATCTACAGTGTGTATTACAGTGGTCATTAGTCACATGAAGCTTTTTGCACTTGGGTTTGAGGAACTGACTTTTTAATTTAATCCTAATTAATTTACTTTTAAATATAAGACTGATAACTTGATTCAGTTATTAGAAAAGTTAGGTTTGGAGTAACTAGTAAATGAATCTCCTTTTTTAACTATAAATTTTATGAAAACTAAGTACAAATCAAGCACTTTTTTTTATTATTGTTAAATTTAATGGGGTGACATTGGTTGGCAACAATCAGATAGTTCCTGATGCACAAGTCCACATCACATCACCCATGCATCACATTATGTGCTCACCACCGAGAATCAGCTCCCCTTGCACCACCATATATCTGGTGCCCACTCCCACC
>PVKE010035355.1:0-16915 GCA_004027555.1 Craseonycteris thonglongyai | reverse complement strand
TCCCCAAACTGCTCCTTCTCCCTCCCTCTCCCGCTCTCCCCTTTTTCCTCTAACCTTTGTGTGTTGTTCTGCGTTGTGTGGTTCTCTCAGTTGAGGGTGCTTCTCAGGGTTTCCCCTGTGGGTTCCTTTTTGTTCGTAAGTCCCTTCCCAGGTAGATGTCTGGGTTCTCCTCTCATGCCGCCATCTTGCTCTCTCCTCTAAATTTTTAAGAAACCTGAAAACAGTCAATTTCCTGTCTTTTTTATAGTCAGATAATAAATCATGTGAAACAATGGGACCAGATTTCTTCTAAAAAATGTAGCATATATTGGTGATGCTGTGACAGCTCAGAGGTTGAGCGCTTGCCTCACAATTATGAGGTCCAGGGTTTGATTCCCAGCCCCAGACCTTGCAAACCCATATGTGGAATGGTTGCACAACTGCCAGGATGACTCAGTTGTGAAGGTTCTTGTTCCCCATGCCAGAGCCCCCCTGCATAGCCCCACATCCACCCATTTGGAATAAAACCATGTCATAACTAATGATGTACAACTATGGAGACTATGGAGACTGCTCTGGACCCTGCCCCATTCTCTCTCTTTCTCTCTCACCTTTTCTCAAACAATAATATTAATCTTAAGAAATGTATATATTAATGCATACCTTTATTTATTCAATGGATATTCAAGTTCACAAAATATCATGTAACCCCTGCCCTGAGGGAGCTTCCCTTAAGAATAAAAAACATGTGAATATGCACACAACCCTATGTCAAGCTTGAAGAATCGAACCTCAACTGGGCATGACTGGGCTGATCTAGAACATCTGTTGGGGTGAGTTTGTTATAGATCTATTTACACGAGGGGAATAGATGACCTCTGGGAAGGTAAAGTAGCATGATGGTTAAAACCTCCAGCTCTAGAGGCTGCTGGGTTTGAATTCCAGCTCCATATTTTAGTAGCTGTCTATCGTTGAGAAATTTTCTTTACTTTTCTATACCTTACCTTATTCATCTGTATAATAGGGACGAATCACAGAACCAATAAGAGTCTCATTAGGTTGTTGAGACTTAACTAAGTTATTCACGTAAAGTGCTTAGACTGGTGTAAGTACTTGCTAAGTATGAACTATTTATTGTTATCAATATTATTAGAACAATCTCACATCTCACATCTTCAAGGACAGAAGGCTCGTGTCACAGGTGATTCTTAAAGTAAGATGTATGTCCCCAGATCCCACCAACACATAGGTAATGACATTGCTACATTAATCATCAACTTCCATGGCTATTTCACATTCATGCCCTCAAGTCTACCATCAAAATTCAATGATAGTCAATTCTAGTTATTTCTCTTATGGCAAGAAAAAATAGTGGCATTTGTGCATAATATCACGATAATGACAGCTGTTTGACAGCCAGACTGAAGTTTAAAGAACCTGGACAAAACTGGACAGATAGAGTAATTAATATAAGTTACCATAGAAGACAAAGGATAAAAAATACATAATACAAATAATTTGGAATGTGTAATAACTTCTAAAATCTGATTTTATAATTAGCAATTATATTTCCACTTACATTATTTTTCATTTTCACATTTAAATTGTTGACTTTAAAGAGTATACTATAGTTAAATACTTTATAAATAATACACTAACCATTGCTAAGAATTCCAGCACTTATCCAAAGAAAAGTTTTCTTATGAAACATTACACAAAACAAATGACAGATTTGATGGTTGGTCTTTCATTGTCTTTTCTTGTTGCTTTATTATTTCAAGTTTTAAAAAATTTGCATTTGGAGAATAGGATAAGACAAATGTGAAACATCTGTCATGTACAGAGGTACAGTAATTTGTAAAATGAAGGGGAAGAAGGGTAAAAAAAACTATTATTTTTCCTTTTCAATATAGTCACCCTTAAAACTCATATACTTTTCAGATCTTTCAGTAAGTTTATTTATACTCTCAGAAAAAATGTTTTGTTTTTGCCCTCAAAATATGCTGAAGTCACAGCTTTAACCTCACCATTGTCTGTAAATTTCTTCCCTGGAAGCTCACCAACACTGTAAGATGTCCATTGATACAGATGGGTCAACCCAGGAAATTTTAGCAGGTATAAGGTCACCCTTTGGAGTATTCTGATTTTTTTTTCTTAATTCTTTCCTGAGCATATTGCTCTAGAGGATATTTTTAGAAATGCAATCCACTGAAAATTGCAAATGCAAACTTGGCATAAACATAAACACCTGCCTCAATGGGAGCTCATAATTGTCAGAGAGAAATGCATCCTGCTATCCACATAATTCTTTTCCATGTTTGTCTCTACCGCCATTTTGCCATCACTAATGTTTCTAAATGAGCAACATACTATGTCTTCTAAATTGAATGTTTATATGTGAGCAAATGCAAAAGTAAGAGCACTAAATGTAAACAGAAGTCTGCTGAAGTGTGTATGTTTAGAGTCTATAGAAATTACAAAAGGAATTCAGATTTACATTCATCAAATGTAACTCTTTTTAGGTAGCTTTGACCATGCAGGGAAAAAAGCAACAACAAAAATTTCTTCAGAGTTCTAAGATTTCCAAGCCATCAGATTCTCTATTTCTGGGTCCAACTGTAGGTCCCCCATAATGTCATTTTCCCCCCCGTCTTATCAGTCTTTTCCTGTTTTGTTGTCATTTTGTAGTGCTGCTTATGGCACTGAGGTGTCTGCTTAAGCATGTTTCTTGATTTTCCTCATGTTTAATGTTTTTAGTCATTTAATTTTCTTCAGAGCATCACTCCTTTATTAAGGGTGTTTCAGTGAAAGAAAATGACACCCTAATTTGTCAACTGTAAGCCATTATCTGATTTCATTTCTTCAAAGCCTGTGACTTAACTTCTGGCCTCATCTCCCAACATTTCCCACTTGAGCATAATGCCACCGTTACCTGTTCCTTTATCACATCAAACTCGTGTCTGCAGATCCACTTTGCATTTGCTTTTCATTAGGACAGGACTTTTCTTCCCTCTTAAATATGTCTTCTGAGAGACAGCCTCCCTTTTCACCACTTTAAGTTAGATTTCTGCAACCCCTTCGTACCAGTTGCCGTACCTCTCCATTCTATCAGGCTTTAGGAAAATGACTTTCTAATATTTTCCCAGAATTCAGCATTACTTTTTTTTTTTCCTTCATCCTCACTCTACTGAAAGAATTGTTATCCTGGTTTCTCCAATTTAATTTAATGTTTAGTTCATCTTACAGCCAGA
The DNA here is from genome assembly GCA_004027555.1 of Craseonycteris thonglongyai. Taxonomy (NCBI): domain Eukaryota; kingdom Metazoa; phylum Chordata; class Mammalia; order Chiroptera; family Craseonycteridae; genus Craseonycteris; species Craseonycteris thonglongyai. The sequence continues at coordinate 13,685 of PVKE010035355.1, read as the reverse complement.
ATGCCCTTTATCCCAAGGCTTTGTTTGGCCATTTCACTCCCCCCACCCTACCCCCACACCCTGCACCAAAATACCTCACACCAGCATTCTATCAATACCCATCCCTAGAGGATAAAATGAAAAGTTCTTAGCCCCTTGTTCAGGGTCACTGTGTGCTACACTCTACCTATGGCCCTAAACTATAGCTTCTAGTATTCTTTTGAAAGAAAGGTTCCACCTTAAGGAAATAAGCATGTTTACATATAGTTCTGCCTGTTCAGTTTAGTGTTATATCACTTCTCTTGCCTGGTTCATTCTCTTATCTGCCTTTCTTTTTTTATTACCTCCCACTTTTATTTATTATTTTTATTTTTTTGACATTCATTATTATTTTGTTAATTTCAGGTATACAGCACAGTGGACAGGCATTTATATAATCTAAGTAGTCATCCCTCTGACTAATTTATTACCCACCTGGTACTCTACATAGTTACTATCATATTACTGACTACATTTCAAATGCTTTACTTTATATTCCTATGACTACTTTGTAACTACTAATTTGTACTTCTTAAATTCTTTACCTTTTTCACCCTGTCCCCCAACATTCCTCCCATCTATCACCCCGATGAATCTAGTACCCATCTGATGCTATACATAGTTATAACAATATCACTGAAAATATTTCTTATGCTAGACCAAGCTTGTCCAACCTGCGGCCCATGGGCCACATGTGGACCAGAATGGTTTTGAATGTGATCCAACACAAATTCGTAAACTTTCTTAAAACAAGAGATTTTTTTAGTTCATCAGCTATCATTAGTGTTAGTGTTTTTACATGTGGCCCAAGGAAACCAAAAGGTTGGACATCCCTATGCTATATCTTATATCCCCCAAGACTACTTTGTGACAACCAATTTGTACTAAATGCTTTCCCCGTTTTACTCCCAAACACCCTCCCATCTGGCAACCACCAAAACATTCTATGCATTTGTTTCTGTTTCGTTTGTTTACTTTGGTCTTTAGATTCCATTTATAAGCAAAATCACATTGCATCTATCTTTTTCTGTCTGACATTCTACACTCAGCACAATACGCTTAAAGTCTATCCATGCTACCACAGATGTCAAGAAACCACTCCCTTCCACAGTTGGGGAATATTCCATTGTAATTTATATATGTACCACTTCCTCTTCATCCATTGACAGACATCCAGGTTGCCTTCACATCTTGGCTACTGTACACATTGCTACAACAAACATATAAACGCACTTCCCTTCAAAGTAGTGTCTTTGGTTTCTTCAGATACAATCCCAGAAGTGGGATTCTTGGGTCCTCCTTTTTCTATTGTTATAGCCTTTGTTTTGAAGTCTGTTTTTTCTCTTATAAGTATTGCTACCCCAGTTTTTTTATTTTTCTCATTCTATTTTTGTGAAATATGTTTTCCCCACTCTTTTACTTTCAGTGTATATGTCTTCTGATTTGAAGTGAGTGTTTTATAGGCAGCATATGTAAGGGTCTTGTTTTATTATCCATTAAGCCACCCTATCTTATTGGAGCATTGACTCTATTAAGATTTAAAATAATTTTGATAGGTATGTAGTTATTGCCATTTTATTATTCATGTTTTTCATTTAAAAATAATTAAATTTATTAGGGTGACATTGGTTAATAAAATTATATAGGTTTCAAGTGTACAATTCTATAATACATCATCTGTATGTTACATTATTTGTTCACCAACCAGAGTAAGTTTTCCTTCCATTCCCATATATTTGATCCACTTTATCCTCTTCTACCACCTCCCTCCCCATTTACACAAACAGTTGTTTGTGTCTATGAGCTTATTATTATTTTCTGTTTTGTTTAATTAAAATAATTAATTAATTAATTGTTATTATTTTTTGTCTTAAAGAAGTCCCCATAAGATTCCTTTTAATGCTGGTTTGGTGGTGATGAGCTTCTTTAGCTTCTTCTTGTATGAAAAGCTCTTTATTTGTCCTTTGATTGTAAATGATAGTCTTGATGAGTAGAGTAATAATGATTTAAGTCCTTGCTTTTCATCCCTTTGAATATTTCCTGCCAATCCCTTTGTCCCGCAAAGTTTCTGTTGAGAAATCAGCTCATAGTCTTATGGGAACTCCCATTTTGGTAACTAACTGCTTTTGTCTTGTTGCTTTTACTCTTTTTTTTTTTTTTTTTTTTTTTTTTTTTTTTTTTTTTTTTTTTTTTTAGCATTTTTCTTTTTTTCTTTTTCTTTCTTTCTTTCTTTCTTTATTTTTTGACAGAGGAGAGAGAGAGATACAGAGACAGAGAGAGAACTGAACTGGGGGAGCTCCCAGTTCAGCATATGGTTCCACACGGGCCAGGGCCGGGACTCGATCCCCGGTCCCCGGCGCTGCAAAGTGAGCGCCCAACCCACTGAGCCATCCCGGCTTCCCCTGCTTTTACTCTTATCTACCTTTCTATATTTCTAAGTCCCATGTTCTTTTTAAGGCCTAGGTCAAGTTCTGTTTCTTCAATGAATGCTCTTCAACTGTCCCAGAATTTAATAATCAATTTATTTTTCTTCACAATAACTTAGATTCAAGTAGGATGAGTTCTATGTGTCTGATTATGAAGACAATTTTAAATTGTCTAACAGATTGTTTTAGGAAAAGAAATATCATGCAAATATTATGATAGTTATGTTTTACATAATAAAATCTGAAAAAACTAGAAAATCTCTCAATTATCTTTTAATATTTTATCAAACATTAATTTATCTATTCATTTATTCAAAAACACTGATGGACTTTCTCCAAGAGGTTCAGGTACTCTGTCATAAAATGAAAATATATTAGCAAACCAAATTCAGTCAATACAGGCAAAAAATCCTTGCTTGGGGGAAACTTGTGTCTTTGCAGGGATGGTGGTAGGGGCTGGTAAAACAGACAATTAAGAAGACAAACAGGCAAACATAGAGTATATTGGATGATGGTAATTGCTACAGAATAAAACCCAATGGGAGGAGAGCTGCAATTTAGATAAGACAGGCAGAAAATACTGGAGGAATGTGCAACATTTGAGCAAACATCTGAAGAAGGTGAGAAAGTAAGACATGTGGGTATTTAAAGGGTGAGTGGAGTGCTTCTGATATGATGAAAAGTTGAGCATAAACATGAGAGTATTTTGAGCAGAGTGAGGAAGGAAAAGAAGACAAGATCCCAGGGATAACTTGGGACTCAAGTGTGTGGAACTCTAAAGGCCATTGTGCATATTTGACTTTTAGGAAGCAACTGGAAAGTTTTGAGCAGGAATGTGACACAATCTGATTTCCGTGTTAACATATCTGTTTGGTAGCTGCTTGAGAGACAGACTGAAGTGGAACAAGAGAGAAAATAGGGAGACAAAGGAAAGGGCTATGGAAAAAATCTGGAGTGAGATAATGGTGATTAGAACCAGTGTTAGTGTGTGTGTGTGTGTGTGTGTGTGTGTGTGTGTGTGTATGAGAGAGAGAGAGAGACAGCAGACAACAGGGTGTGTTGAAAAAGTATATGTGGGTATGACATAAAGAGAAGAATGATGATGATAACTGATAACTCAGAAAATTTCGGCTAACACAACTATTGGAACAGAACAGAGATAGGGAAAATTATGAGAAGAACAGGTTTGGAATAGGTTGGCAGAAAATTAAGAGGTCGATTTTTTTTTTTTTATGTTTTAAATGAATTTAGATGCCTATTAGAAAATTAAGTTAAGATATGTATTTGAAGTCTGGAGTTTAGTGGAAAGGGTCAAAGTTGGAGACATTAGTTTGGGAGTCATTACTTATAAAATGGCACTTAAGTCTGCCAGCCAGGATTATCAAGGATTATGAGCTAGAATGATCCAAAGAGAAGAGGTCTAAAGGCTGAGTATGGTGTACTCCTCAGTGTTTGGATATTGGGGGGATAAGGGGACAGCTATTAAAAGGAACAGAGAATGTGGCTGGAGAGAGGAAACCAGAGGAGTGTATTGAGAGAACGATGGACCATGTTGCTAGGAGGGAGTAATCAACTCTTTCAAATACCACCAAAGACTAAAAATTAATCACTGGATTTGGCAACACAAAGACCAGTGATGTATTTGTTTGTTTGTTTGTGTGTGTGTGTGTTTCTCATATTATTTCTCACTGGACAGATGGGGAAAGAGCCTGAGAGTATTAGAAATATTTGGAGAAAATCAGCATTCACAGCTTTTTGAATTATTTTCCTATAAAGGAAATGAGAGAAATTGGAGTAGAAGGTATAACGAGAGGCACAAGTAAAACAGATTAATAGGAAATCTATCAAGGAGAAAGAGGATCATTAAGACTCTCTTTGAGTAGGAGAAAGGAAAGGAAGAGGAGAAGTTGGCCTTTGCTGGAAGGAGATAGAACACAAAATGCATAATATTTATGTATGTGGCAATCTGTGATGTTGGGAAATTCTGTTTTACCAGTTAGGGTAAGAAGCAGAGTCAACATTGAATATGGAAAAGGTGATGTTGGAAGTTTGAGAGAAAGCCGTGGTGTGAAAGAGTTGTTTTAGGGCACTGGTTTTCAAATATATTTGTTCAATTATCCCCTAAATGACATTTAGGGAGTATAACCCCCTCACACATCTTTAAAGTGGAATATAAGATGTGTTACTCTATGTTTAATTGGAAGCAAAGTATGCAATTTCTAACATATTGTAAATTTTGGCAGATTAAAAAGAAACTGTTAATCACTCTCACTGAATCACAGTGCTTTTGTAATTACCTACTCACCATTTTGCACAAAAACAAATTCTTTTTTAAGACAGAAATTTTGTATTTCTTGATCTGCTTAAATTGTATTGCTATTTTATTTTTCAAGCACATGACAAACATTTTTAAGCTTCCACTTATTGATCACCTAATATATTTGTATGCTACAAATATATTTAAATAAATTAAATTAAAATGTGTAATATCATAAGGCTTCAATTTTTTAATTTTTCTTCTGGTTTAATTCTCAAATTATTATTAGTCAAAAATTACTATTGTTAGTCAAATTATTATTAAAAATATAAACAATGAATATATATTACAAAGTTTGTTGTTTAGTTATTAAATATAGTAAGTTAATTTTATTGGCAATTCATAGCATAAGGAAAAAGACATTACAAATTGATAAATAAATACTTAAAAGATACTGATTTTATGTTTTGTCTGGTTGTTTCGTACCCCAGGAGTTTTTTATAGCAGAGCAATATATCATGGGATGCATGAAAGTGATGCAGTTCCTCCTTCCCTCTCTTTCTTCCTCATTTTCTTCCTTTCTCTCTTTCTCTTTCTTTTTTACATATAACTAGAGAGATAGGTATTTGTAAACTGAGATGTGATAAAGGAGAATCAGCTTGATTCTTCAATAGGCAAATCAATTTTAGGAAAGAGAGTTAATGGGAAAATTCAATCATGAATCAATGTGTGATCCTTGATTTAAAATTCTGAACTGAATAAAAAGCTATAAAAATAACAATGTTTGGGGAGAATTGAGGAAGATGAAATATGGACTGTTTGTTAGATAATGCTACTGTATCATGTGAAATTTCTTGATTGTGATGATAGTATTGTATTCCTAACAAAAGAAAGTCCTCACTGTTTAAAGAGACACACTAAGTCTTTAGGGGTAAGGCACTGTGTTCCCTGACACTTATTTTCAAATGTGTCAGATAAAAAGCTGGAGAAAGAAACAGGTGAAACAAATGTGGCAAAATAATCATAAGTATAAAGGAAAAAGTTGATTACAATAAACCTGTTCTGCACACTTTGTCAGCTTTAATACACATGATCAGAGTTTGATGTTTCTGGCCTACAGTCCTTTGGGATAAGATGAGATCATTGAACATTTAAGAGGAAAACAGAAAAGACATGCTGAAAAAAATATATACATATCATTAGATGTCAATGATGTTATGTTTGTATGAGTAAGACTAAAAGGATGATTTAGTACAACAGGAAGAAAGCCAGCCTGGAGGCATAAAAATAAAGCTGAGAAGGTCTTTGTCTTTGTCTTGTGCTATGTATCACAGCTTGCTCTTCATCTTGACTACGACAGGCCTCAGAGACACAGAGCTGACTTGATAGATTTTAAAATGGCTTTACCACACTGTTGGAGCTCCATCTATCTGGAGAATGGGGTTACAGAGTTATTGTTGTTGTTTGCTTGTTTTCAATTCAACAGTCAGTAACAAAAAGCCGTGATAATGACTAGTCCTGAATCAGAAAGGTCAACATGCATGTGCTAACTCAGGTTAGCTTCTCATGCATATAAGAATTGTTGGCCGCAGCCCCACTTCCCTAGAGACAACCCAATGCTTTATTCACCAATGACATTTTGACTACAGAAATAATCTTAGAGTTATGTGTGATTAATAAAAATGAGAACCGATGTGATTGCACCAAGACCACATTTTCAGGTCATTCCATGATTATTTTTGGCTTGACACTATTGAAAATAAAGATTAAAAAAATAAGATGTCTTTGAATTCCTAGTGACTTAATATCATTTCTTCCCAAGATTATTTGTAAAATAATCACATTTGTGGTAATTATCTCTTTATTAGAACACGGGTTTTCTTGTATATTTTCGGAACATGAGTTACACAAGAAAACATAATAGGAATAAACTATAAAAAGGCTCTCATCTCCTCCCTAAAATTGGTCTTGAATCTAAATAAATCCTCATATCTCATAGGTAGGTCTATATTTTTTAAGATTTATTTTTATTGTTTTTGACAGAGAGAGACAGAGATACAGAGACAGAGAGAAGGGGGAGAGCCCAAAACAGTCTCCATAGTTGCACATCATTGGTTTTTCCACGTAGTTTCATTCCACAGGTGGGCACGGGGCTGCACAGGGCAGAAATTGGGCTGGGGTCTCACCCCAGTGAGAACCAAACTGCAGGCACTCCCCAGTTCAGCATATGGGTCCGCACAGGCCGGAGCCGGGATTCGATCCTCAGTCCCGGGGCTGCAAAGTGAGCACTTAACCCGCTGAGCCATCCGGCTTCTCCAGGTAAGTCTGCTTTGATGCTCTGGAACATGACCTAAAGTTCTAGTTCTAAACAGGGGTGTCCAATCTTTTGACTTCCCTTGGCCATGATGGAAGAAGAATTGTCTTGGGCCACACATAAAATACACTAACAGTAATGATAGATAATGAGAAAAAAAAAATCACACATAAAAAAATCTGATAATGTTTTAAGAAAGTTTATAAATTTGTGTTGAGCCACATTCAGAGCCAGCCTGGGCCTCATGCAGCCCGTAGGTAGGACAGTTTGTTCTAAAGTTCCTTCACCTTCCATGGGCAATGTTCAATTTCTGTTCCCCATATTTTTTTTTCCAGGCTCTTCAATAAAAATTGGTTTGGGAAAGAGGCAGAGGGGGAGGAGGGCACACTATCCCAAATGCTGATAAAACAAACAAAAATCCTAATGCCTGCTGTTCTCACAAAGTTATGAAGGGTTGCCATGGTTTGAGATAGCATACTATGCTATGGTATGTGCCATGAGAAATTTGTTTTGTTCAGTTTGAAATAATTTTAGATTTACAGAAGAGTAACAAAGATAGTACAAAGACTTCCCATACACACTTCACCGGCTTTACCTAGTGTGAGCATCTGACATAAACACAGCACATTTATTAAAGCAAAGAAATTAATATTGTTGCGAAACTATTAACTAAACTACTCAGATGCTCCAGCTTTTTTCACTAATCTTCTTATCCTGTCCCAGAATTCAATCCAGGGCACTGTGTTGTGTTTAGTCATCATGCGTTGTTAATTTCCTCTAATCTGTGACAGTTTCTCAATCTTCTATGATCTTAACATTTTTGAGGAGTATTGGCCACATACTTTGTAAAATGATCCTCAATTTGGGTTTCTTTGATATTTCCCCTTAATTATATCAGGGATATGTGTGTGTGTGTGTGTGTGTGTGTGTGTGTGTGTGTGTGCGTGCGTGCGCGCATTTATTTATTTATTTATTAATACCATAGAGGTAATGTCATGGGTATTTAAAAACACATGTTTCCCTGGGGAAAATGAGGTGAAAAAAATAATATTGTGCATTAAGCAATAAAAGAGGAAATTAACATGATACTCTTTCTCTGCTGGCATTTTTGGCTGGCCTGCCATAAGTCCATGCTGTAAGCTGGCAGGTAGTGTGCTGCGAGAGTGTGAGTACTTCTGCCACATGAATCTTTGCAAGCTCGGCCACCCCTGAAGTGAACTCATGGGACATTCTCCCTGCCAGGACATACATCTGCCTCTGTACGCTGTCTCTGGAACTCCTCTCTGACGGGTGCTCTATTCCACATATAACCTTTTAATTTTTTAATTTTTGTTTTAAAGAAAGTGTGTGAGAGAGAGAGAGAGAGAGAGAAGTGGGGAGGGCCCAGAGCAGTCTCCATAGTTGTACATCATTAGTTGTGACAGGGTTTCATTCCACACAGGTGGACGTGGAGCTGCCTGAGGTGGGAACCGAACCAAGGAGCACATTCACCACCTAGTTATCCCATGGGTTACCAGTTGCAGTGCAGTTCAGCATATGCAGTTCTGCATGGCCAGGCCTGCAAATCAAACCCTGAACCTCATAATTGCAAGGAGAAGGGAAGACTAGTCACCATGTGTATAACATGCTAAGCGCTTTCTGTCAGATTTCTTAAATCTGAGAAGTATATGAGGTAAATATTATCATGCCTATTTTATAGTTGAGAGAGGAGTTCTGTAGAATTAAAAGAAAAAAAATAAATTCTTCAAAATCAGCCAGGCAGCCAAGGGGAAAGACCACGGGTCATAGCATGCCCTCTCTCATTCACCTGGAGTGGTGTCTAGAAAAAAAATACAGTCATTGTCAATATAAGGAGACAGCTTACATGGCTGGATACTTTTCAGACAGCCCTGGTAAATCACACACACCCTCTGAGTCTGTGGTTACAAGGCTCACATCTTCCTGATATCACCAATCAAATTCAATTCTGATCCCATTCTCCAGGAGGGTAGACGCCCCTGTGATGGCCCTGAGACATTGGGAATGGTACTTCTATGCCTGACTGGCACCTTTTGAAAGGCAGAAGGGATGTGAACTATAATATACAGATTGGACCCTGTTAGTGGTCCAAAAGGGTTTTTGTTTGCCTTCCTTAAAGAGGTTAGTGTCTCCCCTTTCAAATAGCCAGTGCCACTCTAATACAAATGAGGAGTTACATGTAAGCCTAAAGCACAAGCAAAATATATGTGTTTCTGATGGCTCCCTGAGTCACACTCAACAATAACTAAGAATCCCTTAAAGCTATGTAGCAAAATGATAAACTAAACATAAAGATGCTGCTGACCTTTACTCTTGACTTTCATGTATGCCTGCAAAGATCTTGAATTTATAGAACAGCTTTCTTCATGTTGAAGACTGTAGGGCTAACTATTAAAAATAAAAAGTTTACCTGATACGCATGGGCAGCCCAGCACACCCCAGGCTCCTTTCATTGCATATGAGGTTCTGTCCTTGGGTCCCTGATCATTCCCTGTGCCTACAGGCTTTCTTTTCAGAATACCGTTCTTTTAATTCTCTGCATTGCTCTTTCCAGCTCTCACCAGAAACCCTTAGATAGATCAGGGGGTGTCCAACTGTTTGGCTTCCCTGGGCCACACTGGAAGAATTGTCTTGGGCCACACAAGAAACAAAACAAAGATAGCTGATGTGCTAAAAAATAATAATAATAAATTCCTCAAAAATCTCATAATGTTTTAATAAAGTTTACAAATTTGTGTTGGTCCATGAGTTGGACGAGCTTACCTTAAACCAAAGGACACAATCTTCCTGCATTGACAGACTTCAGCCAACTCTACTCTGACCAGATCTTCAAAGCAGGGAGTCATGTGTGGTCATCATTAGAGATGATCACACACATTCCAGGTCTCTTTTTCTTTTGGGTACATTAGCAACATGCATTTCCCTTCTCCCTCTGAAGCTAGCTGTGGCCATTTTCAAATCCTACTTCTTCCCTTTACTTAGTTATGTGACCAGGACAAGATGGTTAACATCCCGGAAGCCAAGTTTCCTCCTCCGTTAAACTAGGAAAATTTACAGTCACTCCTCACTTAACTGAGTTCCATTCCTATAACTAGGTCATTAAATAAGAGCTTAAAGGCAGATGTCTTATGGTGCTTCATGGCACGATAGGTATGCGTTTTTCAGTAGATATCCGCGACACCACACTTAAGAACAAAATGTGTATCCTCACAGGATTGCAAAAGCTTCGTGTAATGAACACTAATTGACTATGAAAGCAAGACAAAGACTGAGAAACGGAATTCCCCATGCTGGAGAAATGGTCATAAGTTCAGGCGGCTGCTAACCAGGTGGGTTGTTACTTGAGGAGTGGTTGTACTTAATTCTGATGATTTTGGGGTTGAGTGTGGAAAGCACCTAGAGTAGATACTTGGAAGATTTTCTTTTCACTTTCTCTTATTACGGCAAATAGAATCAACCTTTACCTTCTTTCCACTCTGCTCTCAGGGTGTAGAGCTTACAGGCAGCCTCAGGTAACACATATTCTCAGAGTGTAACAGTTGCTTCCTACAAGTTGCTCTTTCCCGTAATAGTGGAAAAGGGTGGGAAAACATTATTTCTTATAAAGGTTTGCATTTTCAGTTCCTAGCATACTTCTAGGTGATAACATACACACCAGTGAATGTGTATAATTAAATGACTGACAAGAAATGATTGACTGAATGAATGATGGCTTGTACCTGGAAACTTGAACCCACTCTACAAAATCCAGCTTATTTGCTCCCTCACCTATCTAATATGACAGCTTTCTTGATTCCCCCAGATAGATACCTTTAGTATTTTCTTTTTACAATTACATCAAACCATCTAGTTATCATCTATATATCTATGTATGTATCTTTCTATCTATCTATCTATCTATCTATCTATCTATCTATGTATTTATCTATCTATCATCTATCATCTAGCTATCTCTCTACCTACTTCAGCAATCTACTATATAACATAAAACATTACAAATCTTAAGAGTTTACTACCTAGCCTATAAACAATTAAACTCAGACAGAAAGCAGTAATAGAGGAACTACCACTACTAAGTCACTATGTGTCTGGCTCTCTGCTAAGCACTTTATATAATTATTTCTTTAAAGTCTCCATCAGCCCTATAAAATAGATATTTCTATTGCCATTTACACTTGAGGAAACTGAGGTTTAGAAATATTAAATTAGTCACCCAATGTCACAAATTTAACATGTATCAAGACTGAAATTCTATTTTTTTCTGGGCCCAAAGACTGACTTTATAACCACTGTGGTATACACCCCTTTCTACCCCTCTTATTTACCCCTGTACCACTCACCCCTGCCCAGCTCCTGCTAATAGTAAAGTGCTTGGGACATTGAGAGAGTTCTATATATTTTGTTGAATTGAGCAATTGCCATGACCTTTTAACCATTTTAAGTTCATTTTCATATTTTACTCACATTCTACATACTTCAGATTAAAAAGCTTCCAGATCAGAGAGCACACGCCACACACAACACTACTTTTGGCACATAGCATCCAACATTGTATCACTCTAACAGTGTGCCTCCATTGATATGCAATACAAGATGCTCAATTTCTATTCCTAAAAAAATACAGCAACTAATTTGTTTTTAAAATATAATTTAAAGTAACATGATCAGATTTTATCTTTCTTGTGTATTATATTACATTAAATAGTATTTAGTGGGTCAAATGTTCATCTACTTATTTGGCTAATAACATTCATATCCCAACCTGCTACTTGACCCATATCTATGATTTGTGGACTTCATCTACTTTTATCTGTTAATTTGACCCCAATTCCTCAACTGCTGCTCTGTGTGTCCGTGGATTTAACTCGTGTCTTCTTGACCTCTGCTCCTCATAATCACATTAACTCAAATAAAGCTGCTTCAGGGATGAGGTCAAAACCCTGGCCAATAATAGCAGCTGCCCTAGTTCAGTCTATTTTCAGCACAGAAGCCAGGATTCTATTCACACCAAAGTCAGACCAGCACACCCACCCTCTCACAATCCGCCAGTGGCTTCTTACCTCCCTCCCATTGAAAGCCAGAGTCAACACCATTGCCTACAATGGGCTATACTATCTGCACTCTTCTCTGATTTTATCAGACATTATACTGACTGTATAAATCCTAATATACTCTCCTACTATAGAATTGTCGTCTTTGCTCAAATGAGCCAGGGATGCTTTCATTTCAGGGCCATGGACTTTATATTTCCTTTCCCTTTTCTCAGATGGTTTCTTCAACATCTCAGTCAAATGTTTATGCCAAAGCATCAAGGCATTCGTGGACCGTCTACTTAAATTTTCAACACCCCTTTTTTGGTTTATTACAAACTGAGATGTTTATCACTATCTCGTATATTATATATTTGCTTAAATTCTTTTGTTTATTGTCTATTGCCCCTGAGCACTGTATGCTCCATGACACAGGCAATATTTCTCTACTTTGAGCATTGTTACATTGTGAAGCCCTAAGAACTACCTGGCACCTAAAAGGTTCTCAAATGACTGAATAAATAAATGAACAGACATACCATTATTGACACTGGCAAATATTTGAGGCAAGGATTATTATTACTATACTTAGTCTGTTTATAAAAGCTAATATGACAGTCATATTTTGCTAAATCTTTACACTTATTGTGAGAAGTTTATCTTTTACTTTCAAATGAAAATTTTAAAAGGATATACTAAAGGCAGGGTTATTTCCAAGGTAAAGATTGGCTCTTAACTACGTGTACTGCTCCTAACACTGCTAGCTCCAATTTTCTGCTAAGGCAGATCAAAGACCAAGAAACTGAAAGCTAAGAATGTATAGAGCTGGAGACATTAATGTGGCTTTGAAGAGGAACAGATCTGAGACCTGGCACTGAGAGAAAGTTTTATAATAAAAAAAAAAATTTTTTTTTCCCCTCAGAAAAAGGGATGTGCATTTTTGGAGCATTTTCTGTTTTCCAGTGGAATAGTAAGTCATGCTCTGACCTGATTAGTAGTTTTAAGAGAATAGATCAAATGACCTTTTCTTATTATGAGCAATCTTTTCATTTTTCTTTCTTAGCCGCACTCTTGGAGAATCTAAACTCAGAGTCATCTAAATTTATTTGTTATCCTTTATCTAAATAATTTCTAAGATCCAGTAGAAGTGGGCTACCAGCTATTATCTAATACAACTCACAATGTTCCCCGTACTGGGAATATCTGCTCTAGGAGAAAGCACAGCCTACATCAAAAACCATTAGTCCTCAGAAATTTTAAGAGAGAAGTAAAGAGGTGGGGTGGGAGGGAAAGAAAGAGAAAGAGAGAGAATTTAAATTGAGAGCAGAGAAGAGCTCTTCAATTATCTTGAAACCCTGTGTGTGGTTTTAGTTCTCCAGACTAAACATCTCCACCCTCCATAAGCCAACACTGCACTTGGATTAATCCCTTTTCCTCATTTGCTCCCTCCCATTGACCCCGCCCTAGTCCAGATCAGTTCCATTGGCGAGGACTACGGGGATAGCCTTCTAACCAGCTTCCTATCACTCAGAATCCTCACTCTCTAGACAGCCCTCCAGAGTTCCCAAAAATATCCCTGAAACTTAGATCTGCTCATCATACTGTCCAAAAAAAAAAAAAAA
>PVKE010035354.1:0-16929 GCA_004027555.1 Craseonycteris thonglongyai | reverse complement strand
CCTAAACCTATGTTTTAACCGTAAAATTAGGGGGTCATCTTATACGCATGGTCGTCTTATACGCCGGAAAATACGGTATTTATTAGCTTTCAGTTTCTTAACATAATCAGGGATAGCATTGATGGAGTTACCATATGGATAGAAAAGTTTCCACTTAAATTGCTGATAGCTTTTTGGCAGACTGTTTCCATAATACAAATAAAGCCTAGAAAAAACATTGCCCTTGTTAACCATCAAGCTAGTGTACCTGACACTTTTGGGTTACTTACTATATGTCTAGCATTTTTGTCTACTGCTTTACATGGATTACATCTAATTACACCAACTCCCCAAAAATAGTATTATTAGCTGCTTATTATAGATGCGAAAACGAGTTTTAGAAAGGTTACGTAACTGGTCTTATATTTAAATAGAATAGAGATATAAGAGCATCTCTTTATTTAAACAGAATAGACTCTTATTCTCCTGTTCTAAATTATCTAGAAAAATGATCTACCGTATTTTCCGGCGTATAAGACAACCGGGCTATAAGACGACCCCCTAATTTTACAGTTAAAACATAGGTTTAGGCCTATATTCGCTGTATAAGACTACCCCCCACTTCCGAGGCTCTAGTCTTATACAGCGAATATAGGCCTAAACCTATGTTTTAACTGTAAAATTAGGGGGTCGTCTTATACGCATGGTCGTCTTATACGCCAGAAAATACGGTAATATAACCAGGGAATGATGTGACTCAGAGTCTGTCCCCCAGTCAGGGATTTGCATTTTAGTTCCTCATTCAGTTGTCTGTTGTGTAGTAGAAGTCCCAATGAGGCACAGAATGGACAGAACACAAGCCAAATAAGAAATAGAGGAGCCTGAAAAGACTCCAGGGAGATAATTTACCCCTGAATAACAGGATTGATAGGCTTGAAGTGGGCGGGGCCCTAAGACACGGTCCACAGAACAACTAACAGTCTTATCATTTTGTGCAGTAATTGAGGTAGGACCGTTTCAGGTCAGGTGTTTAGGCCAGATTTTTAGATTTAGGGCATGTTTCACAGATACATTTCTCATGGAAAACTTATGACCACCTTTGACTAAGGCTCAGTTAAAGATAAAACTGACCTATCCCCAGGTACCAAGTAAAACCAACAACAAGTCCTCATAAGTGACAGTGTTTTCAGTTATATTTTGGAAGAAGCAGTCTTAATTCTTAAGTCAGTGAAGATTCAATAATAACCTTAGTTCAGGATTTGGTGTTCTAAAGCAGACTGTTAGCTTATTACAGAATAAACTTTTTTTAGTATACCACATGGGGAGTAGTGAACTGAAAGTCACCCCTCCCCCCCAAAAAAGTAGATGATGTATGGATCAAAGCAGCATTTAGACCAGGTGTTTCCTTCACAGGAAACAGCTTCCCACTCCTGCATGTAGCTGAAATACCTGAGGCCTTGAATGTATGTTAGGGCTTGCATGAGGCACTTGTAGCAAATGCTTTTGAAGCACGTGTTTTTTGGATGAAATAAACATGCATTGAATGTCCTCTTCATTGAATATCCTAAGCTGGCCCTGATCTTCAAGTCTGTGTAATGAAGCTGAGATTCACTGAGAATTTGACTGAATTCTCTGAGAATTTGGCTTACTTTCAGTAATGAAAAGCATTTCAAAAGATTCTGCAACTTTGTTTTTAAGGAAAAGTCTATTTCCCTGATAAAAATTTACTGGTATGTTTTTCCCTTAGCGAATTAGTAATGGTATTATTTTTTTACATTATACGGGGTTGACAAGGACTCATGGAACAGACATTATATACTATTGGTGGGAGAATGCACTGGGACAACCTTTCTGGAGAATTATTTGCCAATATACCTTATCATTTTGCATACCCTGTGACCCAGTAATTCTTTTTCTAAGAATTTATTCTAAGGTAATAATCATGGGTGTGTGCAGAAATTTTAACTATTATTTATTGGAGATGCCAAGATAGCTTAGCAGTTGCACACTTGCCTCGCAATCACAAGGTCTGGGGTTCCATTCCCAGCCCCAGCCCGTGCAAACCCATATGCTCTGAACTGCGGCATAACAGTTGGAATAGCACAGTGGTGAAGGTTCTCATCTCCCATGCAGGAAGTCCCCAGTTCAGTTCCTGCCCCAGCACAGCCCCACATCCACCTGTGTGAAATGAAACCATGTCACAACTAATGATGTTCAACAATGGAGACTGCTCTGGGCCCTCCCCTCTTCTGTCTGTCTGTCTCTCTCTCTCACGCTCACCTCTCAAAAAATGAAATAAATCTTTAAAAAAAAAAAATATTTGTCAGTGTTCTGGTAGCAAAAAGTAGAAAACAATTTAAATGTCTGAAAAATAGGAATAAGTGAAATTATGATATATCCATGTTACTAAATAGGCAACCATTAAAAGTTATCTAGTCAAAGAATATTTGTTGACATGGAAAGATGTTAATGACAAAGTTAAAGTAAAAGGGCAAGTTAAAATGATATGCATAATATGGTCATATCTTTATTATAGATCTGTGCATAGATAAAAGGACTGAAAAGATCTATACTATAAAAACTTTAAAAAAAAAATTTTTAATTATTTATTTATTTATTTATTTTTGACAGAGAGGGAGAGAGAGAGAGATACAGAGACAGAGAGAGAACTGAACTAGGGGAGCTCCCAGTTAAGCATATGGTTCCGCACGGCTGGGCTGGGATTCGATCCTCAGTCCCTGGCGCTGCAAAGTGAGCGCCTAACCCACTGAGCCCATCCCGGCTTCCCCGATATACTATAAAAACTTGACAGTGGTTATTTCCAGGTGGTTGAATTACAGTATATTTCTGCCTTTTACCTGAGGTCCCTAAATTTTCTAAAGTGAGCATGAATTACTTTTGTTATGAGAAAAGAAATAAATTAAAAAGCATTTTTTTTCTAATATGTGAATGGATTGTCCACAAAATTCTCTCATACTGTTCTTATCCCTTAAGAAAAAGTGGGGAAGCCAGGATCGCTCAGTGAGTTAAGCACTCACTTTGCAGTGCCTGGGACCCAGGATCGAATTTCGGCCTGGCCCTTGCGGACTCATATGCTGAACTGGGGAGTGCCCCGAGTTCAGTTCTCTCTGTCTCTGTATCTATCTATCTATCTATCTCTCTCTCTCTCTCTCTCTCTCTCTCTCTCTCTCTCTCTCTCTCTCTCTCTCTCTCTCTCTCTCTCTCTCTCTCTGTCAAAAACAATAAAAAAAATGTAAAGAAAAAGAGACATTAGTTTATAACTAATAGACACTTCAGGAATGCTGGGATAGCTCAGCAGTTTGAGCACTTGCCTTGCAACCTTGAGGTCTGGGAATTAAATTATCCTGGCCCTGGCCCTGGTCTGTGCAAACCCATATACTGAACTGTGGCACAACTGGTAACTGCCAGGGTGGTGACGAAGGTTCTCACCTCCCATGAAGGGGGCTCCCAGTTCGATTCCCACCCACATGGCCCGACATCCACCTATGTGGATGCAACTGTGTCACAGCAATTATAATGATATACAATTAATTCTCTGGGCTCTCTCTGCCCTTCTCTCTCTCTCTTTCTCTCTCTCTGTCTCTGTCTCTCCTTCAAACAATAAAATAAATCTTAAAAAAAAACAAAAACATTTTATTTGACAAATACAGTAGACTCTCAGTTAACCAGTTACCCATTGGAATTGGTAGATGCCAGATAAATGTAAGGAGACTCTCCGTTAACTGGAACTTAAGCAACTGGTGCTCTCAGGTACTAACTGCTTCATCTTTGAACTAGGCACTCTTGGACAATTAAAAAAATACAGAAAGATCCCTGCTCCTGTGTAACTAACTTTCTAGCATTTCTGGCTTTAGCTTTTCCCAAGTATACATAAAACCAAAAAAGTACATTTCAGATTTGTTTATTCTTCTTAGGTTCCTGAGTCAGTCAGAAATTTAATTAGTCTCAGTATAACCAGAGCTCTTCTTAGAAAGTACCGGTAGCTCAAATGTATGAATAAATGGTTTAAAGACACTAAAGCAACAAGAATGATAAACGACATTAAATAAGTACTTCCTGGACATTAAAGGATATGTCCTCTCAAGGCCTAGCAATGTCTAGCCACGCACATACAGAATGGTCAAGAAATTCATGGAATGAAGGGGAAGAAAGGTTTAAAAAAAAAAACTGTTACTTTTTCTTTTCAATATATTCACCCTTAACCCTAATACACATTTTGGATCTTTCAATAAGTTTATTTATATCTTAAAAAAACCGCTCTGCCCTCAAATTGCAGCTTTAATATAAATTTCTTCTCTTGAAGTTGTTTTTTCATATTTGAGAACAAATAATAATCAGACAGAGCCAGGTATGGAAGGAGGGTGGTTTAACATCTGGAAGCCACAGTTGTGAAGAGCAGCCAACACAACATTGCTCTTGTACACGGGCGCATTCGTCATGCAAAAGCAGCACCCTTCTGGTCCATTTTCCTCCTCTTTTCTCCTTCACAGATTCTTTTTACTGTTTCAGCACACTGGAATCGTACTCTCCAGTTACTGTGACACCCTTATCCTTGCAATTGATCAGCAGGATACCCTCCCAAAAAGCAGCCATAATTTTTCCAGCCAATTGTGACACCTTGAGCTTCGTAGGGGGTGGCATGCCCCTTTCATGTCAATGCATAGATTCCTACTTTGACTCAGGCTCATAATGATGAACCCAAGTTTCATCTCCAATGACCATACGGTTTAAAACTTCATCTTTGCTGTCTCTGCAGAGGTCCAAAAACTGTCATGAACACTTGACACACTGTTGTTTGTGAAGCAGTACCCATCTTGCACTGACTTTTGACATCCTTAGATGTTGATGGAGAGTATTCAGAATGGTTGTAAGTAATACTACAACCATTTCTACAACTGCTTTGTATTCAATCTGGCATCTTCCACAAATTTTCAACCTTTTGGACTATGTCTGAAAAAATGGCCTGGACAGGGATTGTTTCAGTCGACTGCCTTACATGAAAAGGCTATGCCACCTGTCAGCCATGGATTTCCCAGGGCAACAGTCCTCATGAACTGCTAACTAACATCTCTTCAAAAATGGTTTGAGGTGTTTTCCCTTGTTTTATGAGGAACTTAATGACCACATGCAATTCAGTTTATTCGTACTTGGGGTTTTCTTCATGTTTGACGTGCTTCTTCGGCGATATCGGAGAGTACATGGATGCAAGTAGGCTGAATTTTGGCACATAGAGTAATAATAAGTCACACAATCAAATTGTGTGCACTAGTACTCCCACCTCTCTGATAACAACCCCACCCCCATTCCATGATTTTCATGACCATCCCTCATATGTGATCTCTGTGGAGCCTTTAAGAATCACGGGGAATGTATGCTGTAACATGATTTTGTGCCAAGGGAAACAAATCTTTATTTAGTAAATGGTTGAGATCTTTAATTCTCTCATGATATAGCATAGTCACAGCATAGTTCCAACTAGAGTCATGAGTTTCATAGGTACTGCAACCTATTTTTCACTGGTGAGTTTTCAGTTCCCCTGCTTTTCTCTACTCCCACCTTAATAAATTTCTAGTCAATTGCTATGAATAGATAATATAATATAATCAGAATCAAAGAAACTTAAATTCTGGGGCCAAATTCTGTAGGATTTAAAAATGTAGGGTGACCAGACGTCCCGCTTTTGGCGGGACAGTCCCGATTTTTAACAATTTGTCCCGTGTCCCGCGGTGTTTTAAAAAAGTCCCGATTTTTGGAAAGAATGCATGACAAGCCTAGGAAACGGCGGGAGATAGACCAAATTTTTAATCAAGAACCCCCTCCCCCCACCCAGCCCCCCCGGTCAATGGTGTCCCGCTTTACCAATGTTAAAATCTGGTCACCTTAAAAATGGGAAGAATTTGGGGTATACATTAATTATTGACCTTTTGGAAACCCCCCCCCCCCTCATAGTTCTACAGTGCTCATTTCCCAGCATCTCTTTCAGGTCTGCACTACAGAGTTTACACAAGGCTTGTGAAGTGGCCAGAATGCATAACTACTACCCAGGCAGCCTATTTCTCACTTGGGTGAGTTATTATGAGAGCCATATCAACTCAGATCAATCATCAGTCAATGAATGGAATGCTATGCAGGATGTGCAGTCCCACCGGCCTGACTCCCCAGCTCTCTTCACCGACATGTAAGTCACTTTGCTGAGGCTCATGGGAAATCTCTGTCTTGTCCTAAAATACCCTAAGCAACATGTTCCTCCCTCTTCTCTCCTTTTGGAGAATTAGTCTTACCCAGCAATATTAGTCATTGTCTACACTACACAACTGTCACACAAAGAACCCTATTCTTTCTGTTATCTGCAAAGGTCTCAGGAGTTTCATTCCTGGGCACAATGGAACCTCCAGAGTAAGAACTGTAATACCAAAAAAATCCCATTAATTCAGATTCCACTAATTTGAAATTTGAGTTTAAGGAAGTTAAGCTGAAGACTGCCTTTGCATTATCTGTGGAAAAACACTTGGTGAGCAAATTAATGATATAGAAAAGCTTTTAGAGGGATATTTTTAATATTTAAGAAAAGATATTTCCTATCAAATTACAAGAATGCTTAGGTTGTTACAGTAATTTCAAACTGATTTCTGTTCATATTTACTTTAAAATATTTTATAATTCACATGTCTTAACTCAGCCCTGCCTTTGCCTTCTTAAGTCTTTCTCAGTAAGATTGTATTAAATCTCCCTAGTGTATTATGAGTTGGAGGAGGCATAGGTAGAGCTGGTGTGTGTTTCCTTTTTAGGTCTGTGTGTTCAAATTTATATGACTATTTTAGAAATTTTTTCACTCTTAGTTCCTGCTTTATTTATTTTGCTCTAAATTGATCTTTCTGCACTTACAAGGCAGTCTACATTTGGCAAAGAAGAGTGGCTACTTACTCTCTGACCTTACAAACGTCCGTCTGCAGATTCCTAAAGTGATATCAGAACAGTTCATTATTTGTTTTTAAAAGGCCTAATTTAGATAATATTTTAATAAATGACTTTTACTAGAAAAGGTGGAATTTTGGGGAAGCCAGGTTGGCTCAGTGGGTTAAGCACTCACTTTGCAGCGCCGGGGACCGCGGATCGAATCCCGGCCCCGGCCCGTGCGGAACCATATGCTGAACTGGGAGCTCCCCTAGTTCAGTTCTTTCTCTGTCTCTATCTCTCTCTCTCTCTCTCTCTCTCTCTCTCTCCCTCTCCCTCTCTGTCAAAAATAAAAATAAGTAAATAAATATAAAAAAATAAAAAAAAGGTGAAATTTCCAAGAATTGTGTGAACCAAACAGCCAGAAGAGCATTGGAAGCTGATTTGCATAGGGTGTTAATGACACTAGAACCTCTTTTTCCTTAGTCCTAGTCCTTTCAAGATCCCACAGTAACAAAAATGATAAATATTATTTTGACTTTCAGAATCTTGGGAAATGTTACTGATTTTTTACTTTACAGCTGGTTGGTGGATATCAAAAATGGACATTCTGAACCAGGCTTACATGAAAAAGAGAAAACCCTTATTTTTTATTATTTTATTAGAGAAAAATGGGAAATTACAGCACACACCAAAAAAAAAAAAATGTTGCCCATAATCTTTCTATATCTCCAAGCAAAATAAATAATTTAAAATGTATTCCCTGGCACATAGTAGTGACTCGTTAAATGTTAGTTCTTAGTACAATATAAGCCCAATTTTAAGATAATTTAATAAACAAATGTTTATCTGTTCATAGAAAAAAACTGAAAGCTATTGATCAGAGTATTATTGAGTATTATCTCCAATAGAGGGATTTTCAGTGATTTTTATTTTCTTGTGTTTTTATGTATTTTCCAAATTTTTCTCCAGTGAAATAGAGGGAGAATATGTATTTGTATTTTAGTGCTTTCTCCTTTCCCTCTTTCTCCCTAAGTTGACTAGAAAAGCCTAGAAAAGTATGCTGAGAACACATGGAGAATGTCTACCAAGCTAGACTTAAGTTCTCTACTGTGAAAAAAGTTTATATTTTAAAATCCAGGGATGGTGAAGAAGGGAACATATGTGTATGGTTCCTCCAGTTAATGCCAAATGTTATGCCAAGCATTTCATACAGAGTATCTCATTTAATCCTCTTAAGAACCACATGAGGCAGATATTATTACTGTCCTCATTTTATATAAAAAGAAAGAGGCTCAGAGAAGGGAAGGAATTTGTCAAGGTCTCACCACTAGTAAGTAGCAGGGCTGGAATTAAAACCCAGATGTGTCTGCTCTCAAGCCTCTCCAAGCAAGTGTGAAAGATTGGGACAAAAATTGCTAAACTAGGGATTCTAAATCATGCACACAGGTACTAAAATTTGTTTTTACACTATTTCTTTTTTTTCTTTTTAAGATTTATTGTTTTTGACAGAGACAGAGAGAAAGGGGAGGGCCCAGAACAGTCTCCATAGTTGCACATCATTGGTTTTTCCACATAGTTTCATTCCACAGGTGGGCGCGGAGCTGCACAGGGCAGGAACTGGGCCGGGGTCTCGCCCCAGTGAGAACTGAACTGGGGACACTCCCCAGTTCAGCATATGGGTCCTCACGGGCCGGGGCCGGGATTCGATCCTCGGTCCCCGGGGCTGCAAAGTGAGCGCTTAACCCACTGAGCCATCTCAGCTTCCCCCAATATTTCTTTTTAATAGAAGACTGAAGTGTATAATTTCCTACCATTAGCAGTGTCTAGGAAAAATGGTGAGACCATGATTAAGAATTCTAATTCTAGTCAAAACAGGGATTTGCCAATTAACAGGGAAATGACATAGATATTAGCTGTATTCCACAAGGTTCATGAGAAACCAAGAGCCCAAGTGGTAGGGAGTCCCAAGGTTGTGGGGGTCAGAGCATCCATCTTTGGAGATTACCAAAGTTATTTTTGCAGTTAGTGATAAGGCTGTAGGCAGCAGGGCAGGCAGGATGCCTGAAGGCTTAGTCCATTTCCATCTCCAAATAAGGAGGTACAGAGTAGATACCTTTCTTGAATAGGTAGGAGGGAAAGATGAGAGCAAAAGTACTCTCTGTCAGCCTCACTCAGATTCTGCGTGTAATGTGAAATAATGCTTTTAGAGAGAAGCATCCAGTTACATTGAACCAATACCTGTATAGTAATTGAAGACTCAGCTTCCTAGTTTGATTTCGTATTGAAGTTCCAAGGGTAATTTTATTTTTAAAAGAGTCAGAACACTAAGGGAAGCAACATAATCCTGCAGGTAGAGTGTTAGGCTCGGCTTAGAGTTCTGGTTTTTCTGCCAGTGTATGTGGTCACTGGCATGTCATTTAACCTTTCAGCTATTTATTTTCTTTATCTGTAAAATGGGGTAACAATTTCACAGAGATATTGTAAGAGCTTTTATGAAAAGGAAAGCATTTTGTATGGAAGTACTCCAGGTAGTTAATCCTTGAAACCCATTTTGAAAGAGAATTTGTCATTGAAGAAGGCAGAAATCAGTCTTCCTTCTTTCCCATTTTCTATAACCATAGCAATGAATGATGAACATGAGGTGGCATTTTAAGGTACAGAAGACCCAGTTCCTTAGTGGGTCACACCACTGGTCTACCCAGCTTGGTATTCTAGCTCAGCAGTGCTACTCAGGGGTACTTGATGGGGAAATATGGATTATGGTCCTCCATTAAAATGTTACACTCAGTATAGTCTACTTGTCTTTACTCCTTCATGGATCTATGTATGTGAATATATTTAAGGGCTTTGGGGCATGTGTAACCTCTTCAAGTAATAATTTTTATGTGTACATTCTATACAACCTGAAAAACTTTTTAAAATATCATTTTCTTTTGACCATGCTTCCAGAATATAAATTTGAAGGTAACAAAGGCAAGGTTTACCAATTTGGCAACATAATCAAATGGCACATTCATTAACTTAGTCAAATTTCTACCTAAGAAAAAATCACCATTTCTCTCTTTTCAGACCAACTGAACGTGAGCGAACAGAAAGACTAATTAAAACCAAATTAAGGGAGATTATGATGCAGAAGGATTTGGAGAATATCACATCAAAAGAGGTAAGAGACATTAACTTCTCATTGCTCCAAGGCTAGGGTTGAGATGGGATGGGGCTAGAAATTGTGAGTGATTGAAGGTATATAGGGACTTTACAGAGATTACTATAATATGTCATCTTTGTTTCAGATACGAACTGAATTGGAAATGCAAATGGTATGCAACTTGCGAGAATTCAAGGAATTTATAGATAATGAAATGATAGTGATCCTTGGTCAGATGGATAGTCCTACACAAATATTTGAGCATGTGTTCTTGGTAAGTTCTGGGATTGCTTTAAATGGTGTGCCAAAGCTAGTCCATACCAACTCATGGCAAGGAAGAAGGGGACAACTGCTAAATTTTGTTCATTTAAATCAAATGTAACTCACATTAAAAACAAAAGTAATAAATACTCAAACCTCATCACTTTCTAATTATTATACTATTATCTGTGCTCTTAAGGTTATTTACATCTAGTGTATGGTGGAAATGTTACATAATGGTATGCTTCTCATCTTTTCCCGGTTCC
This sequence comes from Craseonycteris thonglongyai, assembly GCA_004027555.1. Lineage (NCBI taxonomy): Eukaryota > Metazoa > Chordata > Mammalia > Chiroptera > Craseonycteridae > Craseonycteris > Craseonycteris thonglongyai. The sequence continues at coordinate 6,360 of PVKE010035354.1, read as the reverse complement.
TCATTCAGTGACATTAAGATGATGGATTAAAATTTGCCATGGTGGGAATATTTACACCAAGGAAATTGGCAAATGCAACAAATCGGGTTTTGTTCCCCCAGGAGTTATCTCAACTGTTCTCCATAATAATCAAAGTCAAAAACACTAGTCCACAGGAATTTTCTACAGTGTATCCAAATAGGATGATCTTTTAAGATCACTCTTTCATATCTGCCAGATGTGTCTAAGGTCTGATATATCTGAGCAGAGGCAGTGGGAACTACTTAAAACCAAGAGGCTATTGAACTTTTAAGCATTTTGATCCTTGCAGCTACATTTTGAGTCCATGAATACTTTCATAATTATCAAAAATTCAGTGACTTAAAATTGTTCTTCATGGTTCCTGAACATTCAGTGGCCTGTAATTAGCCCAAGGAGATCTCTCTGACAGATGAATTAGGAAAGTTTCTAAAATCCTATGACAAATTTTTCTCCCACATGTTAAAGAGTTCTAGTTTTCATCTATACACAGTAATTATCACAAGGTTAACAAGAATAATTAAAATCGGGGGACGGGGGGGATGTCAGAACCTCATTTTTGTTTCCACTTCCCACACACTTTGACCAAAAATGCTAACAAGGAACTAAACTCGATTGGTTTGAATTTCATTTCCTTTCTCTGGTGAGGACATTTGTGAACTGTGAAATGATTAGAAGCTGGGAAACAGGAGAGAAAGTGAATAAATGCACAGGAACTGACAAAACTGGATATCTCACCCTGGATATGCAAGAGTTTACTTCACCAAGCAGTCAGACTTTGTGCCATTGAAGGATTGTACCCTGAATTAATTTGTAGACACTTTAGAGTATGTGTGCTTGTGGAATGATTCATAGTGGTATATAGCTGTGAAATTACTCATGAAAAACTGAGCTGGGAAGTAAACTGCTTTTCTATTACTTTAACCTGTCCTATGTGTACTGCCATTTCTGAATGTAGAGCATGAGTACTACAAAGCTGTTACTGGACTTTCCATTTGTAAAGCGCCTGGCTTTGTTGTCTTTTGTGAATACTTACATAAGGATTCAAGTATTCCCTTCTCTTGTATTGTTGGAAAGAATTTTCGTGTTATTTATAGAAAACTTATGAGTCACTCATTCAAATGAACTCTGCCCCCAACTGTCTCCATGTATCATGACATTTTTATGAAGGGCAAAAGTGCCTGTAGCCACTAATAGCTCATGTTAGAAAGTGACCAAAGCTGTAAACTTAGAAGCCATTTTTCCATTGAGCTTGTATTTTAGTACCTAAAAGGATGTCAACGTGTTGAATATCAAATAAAGTCAATATCTGGCTGGTCAACCTTTTTAATTTCAGTCATAATTCCTGTGGCTCCAATGGCAACCCCTCAAGATCTACCTTCTACTTCCCTGCTCCTCAAATGGTACATTTTAAGACATATAAACAAATATTAATAGTACTCTAAAGCAGAAAGAACAATCTAGTTCTCTCCAAATTATAGTCCCTAATCAACTACAAATGCATTTGAGTCTTGGTACCAATAGATTCATCCTATTACTTTGTGATTATTGGCATATTCTTATGTCTTTGGTTTTTTTTATTATTATTATTACAAAAATAATTCATGCTCATTGTATAAAACTTGGAAAATTTTATAAGACAGTAAATAGCACTTCATTATCACCAAGAGAGGTAAATGCTGTTGTCTTTCATTATATACCTCCTTCCAATATATCTTTAATTATTTTTAATGTGTATCTATGTACATATTTTTGAAAAAAGGGAAATCTTTTCCCCTTCAGATATAATTCTGTTTTCAAGAGAATGGACATGTTGTTTCCACTGTGAATATTTTTCTTATTTGGGAAAGAACTTTCAAGCTGGAAAATTCTGAAATTTAACTCTTATCCAACAAAATAAGTGCATGAACAGGTTGTCTTAACTTCTTATTGTACTTTCTCTTGATAGCTGCCTCTCTTTGTTTCCACCACCATATCCTATGTCCAAACCGCTATCTCTTCTCCAGTGAGTCTGTGCTCTGCTGGCTTTCCCAGCAATTGACACGGAAAAAGAGGTCTTATCCAAGCTGCTAGTGGTGGTGTTAATTTTCTGCAAAGTCATTTCATCTTGTGCATAGCTGCCATGCCTGGAGCACAAGTGGATTGTGTGAGGAAAGGGAACAGGATTTCTCCCCTCCCTTTGGAAGAATGCTCAGCTCAGCAGTGCACTGCACAGAGATAGATGTTTATTTGGAAAGGTGTCCAGCTGGTATGGAGAAGGAAAGTATAGAGCACAGTGTAAAGGAAATCTGCAGCAAAAAAGAGAGGATTCATTGGTTGGAAGCCAGGGAATTTCCAGAAAAAGTTCTTCCACACCCTTAAGAGTGTACTATTTCTCTGAGCTGGAAGCCTCTGCCCAACCAAATCTCAGTATCAACAGCTCTCCTGGAGGCTGTCCGATTTGGCTGAGAAAAAGCTAGATGTTAAACAGAGACCCTTTGCAGAAAAGCAGGCAGCTTTCTTAAACAAGGGAAACAGGAATATTGGACATACAACCAACAAATTTGTTCATGAAAAAAAAACTAATCAGAATTTTTACTGCTGATTATATTTTTCAAGATTTGTCATTATAAATCCTTTTAGAATAGTGCTTAATTTTTAAAGAAAAATGAAGCCTCAAATTGGTGGTTACTTGTACAGTGGGTATAAAGAAATGGAGGATATGTGAATAGATGAGACAATAATAAAATGGGCTATTTTAATGAAATTCGTAATTTTGGTTCCTTTCCTAGAGATGTGTAGCATAAAGTTAATTGAGATCTTGTGCCTGTTGCCATAGTAATGTGACTCACAGCATTGAGGCTATAGGTATGGTATGATGAAGATGACATGGACAGGAATACCAGTCCTTAAAGATGATGGCAAGTTGTATTGATCTTAGCAGAACCCCTAGCACACTCCTCCTTATTTGCCATGAGTATGCTCTCTTCTATTCTGCTTGGAACATTTGGACCCCAACAAAGCTATATCCTGAGGCTAACATTTGAAAAGACATCAGTTACTTGGGTTTTTGGGCCATCGTACAGTATGGGGGAACCATGGTAAAAGATGGAGATGAACTTACTTAAAAACATACTATAATCTCAAGATTTCATTATACATTTCAGGAAAATTAGAAACACTTTGTATAAGCGAAAGGAGCGGGGGTGGGGTGGGGGGGTTGTGTGTGGCAGGAATATTGAGGCTAATATGAATGGCATTTGTATTGAAGGAAGAAAAGTAATTACACCACTTTGACTTCAGTTCTTTCTGGTTGAACTTGAGGCAGCCCTAACTACAGCCCAAGTCATTATATGAGTTTCCCCGAGTCAGTAGCCAGTGTTTTTAATTTAGTTTGTTTTTGGATGTGTGTCATTTCAGACTGTCAGATTGAATTTTCTCTGGACAGGTAAATGGAAGCCATGGACTTTTCCCATCACATCAGGGTTATTTCCATCTATCTGGACAGAGTTTCTCAGAGGAGTTAGATTTCTAAATTAAGAAGTTAGGTGGTCACATTTCCCTGACTCCAGTTTAGCCACTCAACCCCTATTGCTTGGTTTTTGTCTCAAAGTCCTTTGTAGCTCTTTCCTCTTTCTTTGGTGTTGGCGCTAGTTTTCTAAGGTTGAGCACAGAGCCTTCAGAACCGTTCATATTTTTTGAAAGTAAGTCAGTTGAGAAAAGATTATTGTCCATCATTTACTGGAGTTTCAACACAGATCCTGAGATCTATTGAGTTCAGTGGCCAAATTACACACTATTTGTAATACAGTGTTAGTGCTTGCGTAACACTTAATTTTTAAAGTGCTTTGTTATCTCATTTGATCATTCATTCAAAAACATTTGTGGATCCTCTTCATTTTGCCAGGCATAAGGCTAGATATTTGTGGGGTGTGAACTAATTCCATAAGGAGAGAATGATGAACTACATCAGATACTCATAGAAGGCCAATAGAATAAGGATACAGAGGTGACCCTTGGATTAGACAATTAGAAGAGGTCATTAGTAACATTGGCAAGAGTGATGAGGGCAGAAGCCACAATGCTATGAATTGAGACACATAGGAAATGAGGAATTAGAGAAAGTTAATATTAGATTTCATTTCTGTGAATATTGGCTATGAAGAGAAGGGGAAAGGACAATGTCTAGAGGAAGATCCAGAATGAAGAGAGGTTTTGACATTTTAATATAGGAGAAACTGGGGTTTTGGTTGGTTGATTGGTTTGCTTATAAACAGAAGAAACTTATTTTGCACAGTTCTGGAAGCTGAAAGTCTTGAGATCAGGGTACCTGCATGATTTGAGAGAGGGCCCTTTTCCTGGTTGCAGACTTCTCTTTGTATTCTCACATGGCAGAATAAATTGGGAGAAACTATGTTGTAATTTGAAGGGAAGGTACCCATTAGATATATAGGACAAGGATGGAAGAAGGAGTGTACCATTTTATAGAGAAGGAAAGTAAAGGTAGGTTAAGCAGTTTGCCCAATTCTCCACAGTAAGAGCAGGAGTTGGGATTTGAACCTAAGTCTTCTAATGCTAAATTCCATTTGAGTAATTCTGAAATGGGTAAATTCTTGTTTTTAAAATTTTGACTTTTCAAAAGACATGAACATATAGCTCAGAGGTAGAAAGTGGGCCTGTAACATTGATAATTGTTCACTTTTACTCTTAAGAGAAATGCAAATTGAAATTACATTGAGATAACATTTCATACCTATCAGATTGGCAAAAATTCAAAAGTTTAAACTTTTGTTGGCAAGGCTGAGAGGGAAGCGGCACTCTCATACATTGCTGATAGGAATACAGAATTGCTTCAAACTCTGTGAGGTGGGTTTAGCAATGTTTAACAGAATTAAGCATTTATCCTTGACTCAGAAATCTTGCTTCCACAAATGTGGAACATCATTCATAGAAAACTAGTTGAATAAACTTAACTATATCTACCCAGTAAAATATTATATAAATGTAAGAAAGAATAAGGGAGATCTCTATGATCTGTGATATGAAGTGGTTACATTTTTTTTTTAAGATTTATTTTATTATTTAAGAAATGGTGAGAAAGAGACAGAGAGAGACCGAGAAGGGGGAGGGCCCAGAGCAGTCTCTGTAGTTGTCCATCATTAGTTGCAACATAGTTTCATGTGGGGCCATGCAGGGTGTGAACCAAACTGAGGGCCTCCCGTATGGGAGGCAAGAACCTTTGCTGCCATCTTGGCAGTTAACCAGTTGTGCCGCAGTCAGCAAATGGGCCAGGGCCAGGATTCGATCCCCAGACCACACCGTTACAAGGCAAGTGCTCAGCCTGTTGAGCTATCCCAGCATCCCCCTAGAGTGGTTTACATATTTTAAAGCAGCGGTGCCCAGACTTTTTGGCACCGGAGCCCAGTTTCATGGAAGATAGTTTTTCCACAGACCAGGCGGATTGGGGGTAGGGGATGGTTTCAGGATGATTACTACTCACATATAAGATTTTGATATGAGTCTGCAAACAATTGATTTATTATGGTCTCTGCAGTCAAATCTCTCTGCTAATGTTCATCTGTATTTGCAGCTGCTCCCTAGTGCTAGCATTCCCACCTCAGCTCCACTTCAGATCACCCGGCATTAGATTTTCATGAGGAATGCACAACCTAGATCCCTCATTTGTGCAGTTCACAATAGGGTTCGCACTCCTATGAGAATCTAATGCAGCCGCTGATCTGACAAGAGATGGAGCTCGGGTGGTAATGCCAGCAATGGGAAGAGGCTATAAATACAGATGAAACTCGGTTCACTCCCGCTGCTCACCTCCTGCTCTGCAGCCCAGTTCCTAACAGGCCAGTCCATGGCCCCAGTGTTGGGGATCCCTGCTCTAGCCACCATAACCTTGTCTTTTTGGTTTCACAGGGCTCAGAATGGAATGCCTCCAACTTAGAGGATTTGCAGAACAGAGGGTAAGCATCCCTACTTTATCTTACATTTTCCAGTCAAAGAGGAGTGAAGAGTAACTTTAAGCTTAAGAGTTACTTCCCATTGATTCTAATCAGGTATAATCTAATAAAAACTAAAACTGCTATTCTCCCACTGTTTCATCTTCCCCCAGCAAGAAAGATCAAGTGTTCCCATGAAAAGGCTTTCAAAAACAAATGGGCAAGCCTTTCCTGCTGTTTAAGACCAAATGTAGTCATTTGTTCCTTTCTTTTTAAAAAGTTTTTAGGGCAATTTAAGGATTCAAGGCAAAATTGAGGGGACAGTACAGAGATTTGCCATATAGCCCCTGCCCTAACACATGCATAGCCTCTCCTGTTACCAACATCCCACCAAAGTAGTGCATTTGTTGTAATT
>PVKE010035353.1:0-16935 GCA_004027555.1 Craseonycteris thonglongyai | reverse complement strand
TGTGGTAGAGCCTCTGCCTTATGAGTATGGCCTGGGGGGAAGAAATGACCCTCACTACTCTCTTGGCTACACTCACCAGGAATTTAGCCTTTGCAACTTGTAGTTGGGGAGAAGTGATAAACTCTGGAGTCCTGCCCCTCATGATGAGTTATGGAGTCCCTTGACTGGGAGCTGAAGCATGGAGCCCTGTCCGGCTCAACTGTGGAAGAGGAGGGTAGGAGTGGGTCATGGCTCAAGTACCATAGACTCTCATTTTGGTTTAGGACAATTATGAGAAGCTTTAAATGTTGTTGTTGTTGTTTTTTTTAATATGCTATCAGTTATGCTTGTTTTACTGGGAAGTGAATAGCCTCATCATATACTTTTCAGGTGCTTACTTTTCTCTATAACTTGAGGGGGATTCTGAATTCTAAGAAAGTACTACCATCACAGCTGCCAATGCTACATTGTGCCTGTATGATATCATCCCTGGACCATGCACTTAAAAACTCAGTTATTAGAGGAAACAGAGTGGATTTAATACAACCATTACACCCCACATATTATATGGGCCTGAAGAAATCTAAAGAATGGATGTGCAAATAAATAGCTATATTTTCTAATTGAAAATAGTCTCTAAAATAGAACATAACCTACACTCCTTAAGTCTGGGGTCTGCATACTGACTTTCATCCAAATAGTACAGTATGGAAAGGGAGGGAAAAAAGTTACTTTACAGTGGAGAAAGTTGACAAAAAGTATTTCAAACCAGTTGATCAAGTTTCACATAAATAATAAGCTATAGTATATACTCTTGATATGATGTGATGAGAATGGCACTTGACCTTTTACTTCTTCCTGTCAAAAGCACATTACCATTGTCTAATCATGAAAAAGACATCAGACAAATCTAAATTGAAGCACATTCTACAAAATAGCTAATTTTCAAGGTAATCAAAAACAAGGAAAATCTGATAAACCATCACTACAAAGAGAAACCTAGGGAGATATTATGAATAAAAATAATATGGTATCCTGGAACAGAAAACATTAGGTAAAAACTAAGGAAATATGAATAGAGCATAAACTTTAGTTACTTATAATGCATCAGTATCAGTTCACTAATTGCAACAAATGTGCCATTTTTTAAAAAGATTTATTTTTATTGTTTTTTTGACAGAGAGGAGAGAGAGAGAGAGAGAGAGAGAGAGAGAGAGAGAGAGAGAGAGAGAGAGAGAGAGAGAGAGAGAGAAGTGGGGAGGGCCCAGAGCAGTCTCCATAGTTGACAGCTTTAGTTTTCCATATAGTTTCACTCCACAGATGGGTGCAGGGCTGTGCAGGGCAGGCACTGGGCCTGGAGCCTCCTGCATAGGTCCCAGCAAGAACTGAACTGGGAGCACACCTCAGTTCAGCATATGGGTCCTCATGGGCGGGGCCGGGATTCGATCCTCCAGCTCCGGGGCTGCAAAGCGAGTGCGTAACCCGCTGAGCCATCCCAGCTTCCCCAAATGTGCCATTTTTATGTAAGATAATAGGGTAAAATGGGTGTTGGATACATGAGAACTTTCTGTACTATCTTCTCAGCTTTTACCTAAAACCTAAAATTGTTCTACAATCAAAACATTATTAAAAACAAAAAAACCCTTCTACAAACAGGCAGACCTTGAACTGGGCCAAAAGAAACTCAGACTGGAACTGTTTTTTATAAGATCCCTCGTGGGGCCCATGGAGACCCAGTAAAAAACAAACAAACAAACAAACAAGAACCAAACAAAAACCAAACAAAACTAGATAGGGAATAATCATAACTCTTTTTTTGGCCCGTTAATTTGTTTCCAATGAATCTGCCATGAAGAGGAAGTCAGATGAGTGCACACAGATTTCTGTGCAAGGATGGTTATGGAAAAACTTCAGAGTAAAGCACTGCAACATTCTAAATGTCCACATTGGGGCAGTATATCACTGTTCTATAGAGCATCAATCCAAAGAGACGCCCCACACATAAAGGGATCCATGATCAAATAGGAAACACTGCATACCATATTCTCTTGGAGAGTCCAATACACTTGATCAATAAGGCTCTGAGATCAGTCTTGCTGGAAAGAAACTTGTGGATGTCTGTTTGAACCAGGGTTTGAAAACTCATTTAATCATGGATTACTTTATTTTTTAAAATATATAATTTAATTCTTTTCTAAAAAAATGCTAATAATGCCATCACACTTTGAGAACTGCTGCACTGGAGGTTCAACTATGTAAGCTTTGGAATATAGTTTTGATGGAATATGATAGAAATTAGTGAAACATGTTTTTGAGAATATTTAATGAATTGGGAAAATATTCACAATTTTAGATAGTAAAAACAAAATACACACTTGTATGCATAATATAATTTTGTTTAATTATTTTCTATACATAAGAAATGGCAGTATAAAAACTACAAAGTTAATCTTGGTTATTTCTGAGTTGTGCAGTTACAGGTAATTTTAAACTTCTTTAGAATCTTGTAATTTCTTAAAGGTTTACAAAGTACATCCAAACTGAAGGACCAGGTTCCAGTTTTCTCCTACCAGACTTCTATGTTCTACTGACTAATGTAAAAATGCCTGTTTCTTCTCAGGAAACTGGAAGAATTGGGAATGTGCTGGCAGCTTTCAGTGGTTTGCTGTGCAGAAACCTGTGGTACTTACCCATTATCAGTGTCTGGCATGTGGCTGAGCACAAGAATGTGCTCAGTAGGACTCATTGAATAAATGACTTGAAATCTATTTTCAAATAATCAGTTTCATTAATGAAAACTGCATTCAATGAAGCTACAATGTTATGATATATAATTTGCATAGAGTATGATATGGCTGCAAATCAACCTCATGATGTTAGGGAAAGAGGGAAGTTTGGTTATCATCTCAAGTTTGCTATGAATTCTTTGTGTGGTTTTGGACAATTACTTCCCCTCACTGGGCCTTGGTTCCCACCACCCCCCAAAAAGTGATTGGGCTATAAAATTGGTTCCCTACTGAATTTATAATAAAACTTAAACTTTTTACATAGACCCTGGGGCCCTACATGATCAGGCCTCTGCCCCTCACCCTTCTTTAAGATTTATTTTATTGTTTTTGAGAGAGTCAGAGACAGAGAGAGATGGAGAAAAGGGGGAGGGCCCAGAGCAGTCTCCATAGTTGTATGTCATCATTTTTTGACATGGTTTCATTCCACACAGGTGGGTGGGGGTTTCTCAGGGAGGGAACTGTGCTGGGGACTTCCTGTATGGGATGCATGCCCCCTCAAGAGGGGCCAAACGGTTCTCTCTTTTTTATAAAAAGAATTATTTTATTGTTTGAGAGAAGATAAGAGTGAGAGAGAAAAGGAGGAAGGCCCAGAGCAGAAGACTCCATAGTTGTATATCATTAGTTGTGACATAGTTTCATTCCACACAGGTGGATGTGGGGCTGTATTGGATGAGAACTGAACTGGGTTCCTTCATGGGAGGTGAGAACCTTCACCACCATGTCAGCAGTTACCAGTTGGGTCACAGTTCAGCACATGGGTTTTCATGGGCCTGGGACCTCATGGTTGCAAGGCAAGTGCTCAACCTGTTGAGCTATCCTGGCATCCCCTCTGTTTCCCTTTTTGACCTCACGTTCTACTACTTTATTCTATGTCAGTTATACCTCAAGATCTTTGTACTATCTATTCCCTCCATCTGGAAGGCTGTTTCCACAGATCTTGGTCTGGTTTTGCATTCAAGATCCAGTTTAAAGGTCACCTCTGTGATGTCAGGATGGCTCAGCAGGTTGAGTTCTAGCTTTGCCACTCCAGGGTCTGAGAATTGAATCCCAGCCCCAGTACGTGCAAACCCATATGCTGAGCTGGGGTGTGCCCCCAGTTCAGTTATTGCTGGGGCCTATGCGGGAAGCCCCCGGCCTGGTTCCTGCCCTGCACAGCCCCACACCTATCTGTGGAATTAATCTATATTGTAAACTAATGATATACAACTATGGAGACTGCTCTGGGTCCTCCCCCTTCTCTCTTTCTCTATCTCTCTCTGTCAAAAAAAAAAAAATTACCTCAGAAAGGACTTCCCTGACTAGCTAATAGAAGAGTTCCCTTCACCTTACCCCATCATAACTCTCTTTCCTATTGCCTTGTTTCATATCCTTTCTGAAAATGATTATTTTATATTTGCTTTGTTTATTTTTTATTGTAGGCTAACTTATTGTTTGATTTACTACACTGATAAGACTGAGCTCCATGAAAGTAGGAATCTTCTTGACCTTGCTCATTTCTTCAGCTCTAGTGCCTAGAACAATGCCTGGTATATAATAGGTAATTAATAGATATTTATGGAGTGAATGAAGAAGATTCTGACATTGACTTATTTAACAAATACCTATATAGCACTTACTCTGTACTGCTCTAAGTGCTTTACAAATTTTAATTCATTTAAGTCTCATAACATGAGAATCCCTATGAGGTTGATAGTATTATTCTTCCCATTTTAAAGGCAAGGAAACTGAGGCAGAGAGAAGCTAAGTAACTTGCCCAAGATTATACTGTAGTTTACATAGATTATCTCTTTTAATCCTACCAAGAACTGTACAAAGTAGATGCTATTATTACCCCATTTTTTGACAAGAAAATAAAGACTTAGAAAAGTTCAACAATTTTCCCAGAGTTACACAGTTGGGCTAGTGGCAAAGAATAACCTCAAATCTAAAGTATCTGACTCTAGAACCCTACTCTCTTGGGACTGAGTGGCTGTGGCTGTAGCAGAACTGCCCTGTATGCCTTTTCTGTACAAAGGGCAGAATGTCAGAATGTGAAGGTCCTGGGTGTACAAAGATCATGTAGCAGGCAAGGCTGTTTGGGGTAAAAGGCTGTTTTGGAGAGAAGTGGTTGAGCCACCTGGAGAACATGCTGAAGTGGTTCAGGTGTTTTTTGAAGTTGGCTTATATCCCTGCTTCCTATTGGAGACAGTTCCTCTCAGGAGCCAGGCTAATTTTCATGGCTAATGGGACATTATTAGGGCCAAAGGACTCTGAGTTCCCAAAGGAATTGCTTGAGCCCCCCAGAAAATTTTCCTTCTCCAGTCTCAACCATGGCCAATCTTGGGCTGTATGTCCCGCTTCAGAAACATCATGCAGACCTAGGAAAGATACAGGATAAATCCAGAGATGTGACCAGTAATTGGGATGGCAGGCAGGCAGAACGCTAAGCAAACTAAAAATGTTGACTACTCTGGAGAGATTAAAAAATTTAGACTTATCAAGACAATAACTTCACCCACTAGGCAGAGTCATGGACTAGCACGGACAGCCAGAATTGATTCTGGCCAACCCAAGCAAGCCACACATCTAGATACTATATTATTTTTCTGTTTACCTAGAATATCTGCAACCTCTCCCCTTTCCTCTTGTGCACAAGACCACACTATATGACTACAGAGGGAGTCATTCATTTCATGGTGTACGTAAATGGTGCCCCTGGAGTTGTTGATAATGTCTACAATGGCTTTGGTGCTACACTTCAACGTGCGTGCCTTGCTGTGAGTTCATTTAAACCAGGATTTCCCTGTCTAACTCATCTTCAAAGCCTATAGGCCCAGCTGTGATCCCTGAAAGCCTCCAGAGTGCCAATTGGTATCTTCTATCAAGATAAAACACTAACTAAGATGTACTATCTGATATTCAGCTAGGTGATGTTTTCACAGATCTCTTCAGCCAATATGTGTCAAGGATCCAGTGATCATGAAAAAATCCAGCCATTGAATTTATACATGCTGATAATGATAAATTTCAGGGATGAGACAACAGGTCTCTCTGACCATTTATTTATTTTTCTAATGTTTTAAAAGTGATATCATAGGATTTCACTGTAATGTATAATGTTAAATATGCTTTATCTATTTGAAAAATTAATAAGTACATGAAAACATTTATTAGAATTGTATGTGCTTCTGAGTCTAGGTACAGATCTTTGACATAAAATGGATATAGCTTTGCAATTCATCTTTGTCACAGATAGTCTGACTGGTCTCTCAAGAGTTTGATCACTCAGAAGTCTGGTCATTGGGTTCACTAGGAATTGTACTGAATAGAATAAGATTGTTAATTGTGTTTACAATGAAATGCATGGGTGAATAAATAAAAATGTAATCTTTTAACATTTTATTAATAATTATTAAGATTTGCTAGAATAAGGTATGTTATGCTTTGTATAATTTATTATTAATAATAACATTGCATGTAGTTGTACTGTGCTAGATTGTTTTATGTACATTCTCTCGTAATGTTCTTCATGCATTGTAAGGAAGGAATGATTATCTCCATTTATAGACGCGGAATCAGAGAATCAGAGAAAGGAAGTGACTTCCTCATATCTCATAGTTGATAAGTGGTAGAGCCAGGAGTTAAATATTTTACATGCATGTCTATTTCCATAACCTTAAAGACCATATAAACCAAGATGAGAATGTTGTGCTAAAACAGGCACTTTATTTAAAATTTTTTATTTTATTTTATTTTTTATTGTTTTTGACAGAGAGAGAGAGAAAGAGATACAGAGACAGAGAGAGAACTGAACTGGGGGAGCTCCCAGTTCAGCATGTGGGTCCGCACGGGCCAGGACTGGGATTTGATCCTTGGTCCCTGGCGGTGCAAAGTGAGCACTTAACCCACTGAGCCATCCTGGCTTCCCCGACTTTATTTTAATTTAGTTAAATTTTATCCAAATTATTATGATTTGTAGGTGTCCTTCCTAAAATTTCTTACTCTCCTGCCCTAAAGATGTCAGGGCAGGAAGGGGTATAAGAAGGTCACTGTTAATATTTTGAGACACTAGAGCATCAAGAACTTGCATCAAATGAGAGGCAGTAAAGGGCAATAACATAGGAACAGGGTGTTGGGCCAGTGTAGCAACCTTGGGAACATGATAGGTCATTTTGACATTACTGAAAGATGTTCATCAGCTTGAAAGGGATCCTGGGAGCATCAGAGTGCAGAGGCCTGTGGTTTGGTGCCTTATTGAGCAGAACTGACCTGAATTTTGATTTATATTCCTCTTACAAATTTCCTTCTTATGCTCTTCATGGTTCCAGCATACAGCATTATGGCATAATGGAGAGAATGTGAGCTCTGGAGAGACAGACCCAGGTTCAAGTCCTAGCTTTGTCACACCCTAACTGTGTGATCACAAGTAAGTTATTTAACCACTATGCTATTTGCTCCCTGATCTTGGTTTGTGTGAGGATTAAACTGACATCTAGTACACTAAGCTCTCAATAATGAATATTATTTTTATTTTTACTCTACTTTCACATTTTCACCCTGGACTCTAACACAGGCATGTCCAACCTACATCCCTGGATGGCTTTGAATGAATCCTAACACAAAGTCTTAAAACCTTATGAGATTTTTTTGTTACTTTTTTTTTTTTTTTGTAGCTCATCATCTATTGTTAGTGTTAGTATATTTTATGTGTGGCCCAAAAGAACTCTTCTTCCACTGTGGCCCAGAGAAGCCAAAAGGTGGGACACTGCTGTTCTAAAACTTTGCTCACCAGTCATTTTCCACTTCAAATGAATGCAGAGCCACAAAAAACTTCTGTGTGTCTGCCAGGTGATGCTAAGCCCCCATGCCTTCCACCTTCAGGCTTCAGGGAGCCTCTATGTAGAGCCGTATCCAGCCTAGGCCTGCCTGTTTCTTTTTATTGATCCACACACAAACGTATACACCTACACTATGCCCAAGATGGCATGGGCATGGATAAGGGTGAAGGCCCTATTTTGACAAGATTAGAATCTAGATAATGACTCATGAATTAAGCTCCTTAACTAAGAATGGGAATGAGCTTGACTTAAAGTCCAGTCTCTAAGCAAATATGTACAAAAAGTTACTTTAGAGTCCTGCCCTACCTCCTACCTGTATCACATTCTACACTTTTGGTATAGCATTGTTATCATTCCTAGCACTGTGATTAAGAACGCCAACTCAGGAAATCAGTCAAATATTATTTCAAATCTTGGCTTGGGTGCTCGGTATCTAAGTTTGGGCAAGTTATTTAACTTCTTTGAGGATCAAATGGTTTACCTCTACCTCATTCATTTATTCAACAATATTTATAAAACACCTAACTGCATGACAAGCATTGGACTAGGCACTGGGAAAATAATGATGAGAGGGGAGATAAACATGAATAATCATACCCATAAATGTAAAATTACAACTTTTCAAAGCAGGGACAGAAGTACATGGTATTATGAGAGCATATTACCTAAACAATGAGGTAAAATTAGCAGGCTTTACTTGATGATAGATTGAAAGTGGAAAATAAGGTAGAAGAATGGGTCAAGAATACTTTCTTGTGATCCTGGGATAGCTCGGTGGTTGAGTGCTTACTAGCAATTGCAAGATCTGGGGTTTGATTCCCGACCCCAGCCCTGGCCCATGCAACCCCATATGTTGAACTGCAGCACAACTGGTAACCACCGGGATGGCTCAGTAGCAAAGGTTCTCACCTCCCATGCAGGAGGCCCCCAGTTTGTTTCCTGCCCCATGTGGCCCCACATCCACCTGAGTGGAATGAAACCATGTCACAACTAATGATGTATGACTATGGAGATGGCTCTGGGCCCTCCCCCTTCTTTCTCTCTCTCTCTCACTTTCTCTCAAACACAATAAAACAAATCTTTAAAAAGCTGAATGAATCCATGCTCTCTGACTTTAGCAGGTGCCATTCATTGAGGCTGGCAGCAGTGGAAGAGGGTCAAGTTTGGGGACTAGCTATGGCTAGGGGAGCTACACATGTATGTGCATGAATACACACAGGCTGGGAATCAAACCCCAGACATTGCAATTGCTACATTTTGAGGACATTTGCACATTTTGTCTCATTTAATTAAATTGTGATGGCAGCTTTATTGGAATTATTATTCTAATTTTCCAGAAGTAGAAACAGACTCAGAAAATAGAAGTGATTTGCCCTGGATCTCACAGCTATTTAGTGGTAGATCCAGGATTAACTTTTATTCTGTAGCTCAAACACATTTTTTTTCCTCACTACTTCACCCTGTGGGCCCAGCAAAGCCTGCAGGGGAAGGGGAGGCTGGATGGCTAAGGGCAAAGGTTCCAGGAAGGCAAAAAAGGGTGTGGGTAGAGAGGGGACAAAAGGGGCAGAGAGAGAGAGAGAGAGAGAAATAATTGTGCCGAGGGCAGGGAGAGTTTTCTCCAGTGACGTGAAGATTTTCTTTTGGGAGACAGGTTAATTGGCCAAACTAAGGTTCATATTTCATAGCCTCCCCACTTTTCTACCAAATTCTGGCCCTGAACTCTGAGGAGGTATGGGAAGGGGAATAAATGAGGAGGCAGTTTATGAAGTGGACCAGTCCAGGGCTAAATTTGAAATTATCACAAGAGTCAAGTTTCCAGAGCCATGGTGAAATCCAGCAACTGGGACCCCACAGAGGGATAGAAGGTAGACCTTTCTGGCTACCACTTTGGCCCCATCCTCCCTGTCACGTGCTCCATGCCCCTGGTGTTCTAGGAAGCAATGAGAGTCACTCACTTGGCTTACAAGTTTATCAAAGGTCAGGAGCAGTCAGTCTTCTGTGTTGCTTTATGGGGAGAGAATGAATGGAGCCAAGTCTGACAAAGGGCTGGGGAGTTAGTTTAGGTAGAATGAGGCGGTTGTTTGCCCTCTTTTCCCAAACTAGTGCTCTCCTCACTCAAATTTCCCACTTTTTAAATATTTTTATTTATTTATTTTTATTTTTGACAGAGAGAGAGATAGAGACAGAGAGAGAACTGAACTGGGGGAGCTCCCAGTTCAGCATATGGGTCCGCATGGGCCAGGGCCGGGATTCGATCCCCGGTCCCCAGCGCTGCAAAGGGAGCGCTCAACCCACTGAGCCATCCCGGCTTCCCCAATCAAACTTTCCACTTTTTAAAAAATATTTATTTCATTGTTTTGACAGAGAAAGAGACAGAGAGAAGGAGGAGGGCCCAGAGCAGTTTCTATGGTTACACATCATCAGTTTTTGGCATAGTTTCATTCCACACAGGTGGGTGGGAGGCACACAGGGCAGAACTGGGCTGGGGGCCTCCCACATGGTAAGCTTGCCCAGGCAAGAACTGAACTGGGGCCACACCCCAGTTTAGCATATGGGTCCACATGGGCTGGGGCAGGATACGATCCTTGAACCCCGGGACTGCAAAGCGTGTAGTTAACCCACTGAGCCATCCTGTTATCCCCTCAAGCTTCCCACTTACCTAAGGTGACCAGATTTTAACATTGGTAAAGCGGGACACCATTGACCGGGGGGGGGGGGGAGGGGGTTCTTGATTAAACATTTGGTCTATCTCCCACCGTTCCCTAGCTTGTCGTGCATTCTTTCCAAAAATCGGGGGGAAAGCCGGGACGGCTCAGCGGGTTGAGCGCTCGCTTTGAGGCCATGAGGACCGAGGATCGAATCCCGGCTCCGGCCCAGGCAGGACCCACGTGCTGAACTGGGGAGTTCCCACAGTTTGGTTCTCTGACTGTCTCTGTCTCTGTCTCTCTCTCTATCTGTCAAAAAGTAAAATGGAGATAACTATGCACTGAAGACAAAAAGATGGTTTCTCTCTATAAATGTGAAAAGATAAAAAAAAAAAAAAATTAAAAAATCGGGACTTTTTTAAAACGCCGCGGGACGTGGGACAAATAGTTAAAGATTGGGACTGTCCCGCCAAAAGCGGGACATCTGGTCACCTTACACTTATCCCTATTCTAGCCTGAGACACAAGATCAAGGTTAGGTGATCCTCAATAAAACTCCAATGGTCTGTACCTCATCATCTTAGTGTTAGGTTCCTAGATACTTTCTGAGTGACAACTAGTAAGCCAGAGTTTATTGTGAGTTCTGGCAGTCTCTTGGGGTATGGAATGTTTTTAGGTGTTAGAGAGTTTTCTGTGATAGCTTTAAATTTTTATTACAATGAAAGTCTAAACTGAATGTTATAAATCTATTCTCTGTCATTCATATGTATAGCCACCTTATAAAATTAAGGGCAGCTGTAAGATTTCTAGGCCCTCATTTCCATTTGCTTTAGGGTATTAGGATGAGATTTTGCTGAGTGTAACAGAGAATGAAATCCAAAATGACAATGATTTAAACAAGATTGGAGGTTAATTCTCCAGCATATCAAATAAGTCTGGAAATAAGATGTGCAGGATTTTTGTGGTAGCTCCATGAAGATGTCAGGGAATGCAACTCCTCCTACTGATCTACTGTGCTTCCCTTAAAGTGTGGCCTTCATCCTCAGGATTCAACTTGATTGCTGTAGCACTAGCTAATACTTGCTCATTCCAATCAGTAATATGGAGGAAAAGGCAAAGAAGGGCCAGTCCCCTTCCCTTTTAGAAGACCTTCAAGAAATCCCAAATAACTTCTACTTATATCTCATTGCCCAGTGATTTATGGTATGGCCACACTTTGCCACAAGGGAGGCCATGGAATATAGCATTTTAGTTAGACACATTTGGAAAGTAAACGGGTGGTTTATGGGGTAGATAACTAGTAATCTCTTTCACATTTTTTAGTTAAAGATCTCATTAGCTTCACATTGTCCTGCTTGCGTTTTCAAGAACTCGTGAGAAAAGAACACAGGAAGACTTAATACATAAAAGATGGCTTAGTCCCAGTGAAGGCCAAAGGATGTCACTGAGGGTTGTGGGAATGACAGTTTAGCAGAAGATCTGATAGGAAAAAGGTGATGCTGGAACTGAGTCATTGCCTGGCATGTAGTAATACAGCATGATGCACTCAAAACAACCTGTAACCCAGTTGGAACTACAGTCATGATCTTAATGACAATTTTATTTTAGAAAACCATATCATCTACCTTGTTTTGTTTACACCTCATTTGGAAGTTTGTTTCAGTTTTGTAATTGTACATCAGCCATAAACATCAGGAGTTTGCAGTTTGTTTTCCCTTTGTACATAGCTTAATCGAATGAAAATAAATCAATAATTGGGATATATTAATATATATAGTATGCCAATTAAGTTCACCAACTCTTCATAGTAAAAAAAATACTACATACCTCATTGCTGAATATCATTACAGTCACCTTCGAAGTCCTCCCCTTGGGAAGCTATGCAATGATGACAGCACCTAGTCCACCCTTAAAAGCAATTTTGGAACTCTTTTTCTGGAATGGCCATCAAAGCCATTGTTGATTACCCTTGATATACTGATTGTCATAAAAATGTCTTCCTTTCAATATTTCCCTTATCTTCAGGTAAAGAAAAAAGTCATTGGGGGCCAGATCAGGTGAGTAGGGAGGGTGTTCCAATACAGTTATTTGTTTACTGGCTCAAAAGTCACTCACAGAGAGTGCTTTATGAGATGGTGCATTGTTGTGATCAAAAGCCATGAGTCGGGGAAAAGTTCAGGTCATTTTTTGTTTAACTTTTTCACCTAGCCTTTTCAGCACTTCCAAATAGTCAACTTGGTTGACTGTGTAGTTGGTACAAATTCATCAGGAACAATCCCTCTGATATCAAAAAGGGTCGCAACATCATTTTGACTCTGAATTTGGACTGCTGGGATTTTTCAGTTGTGGAGAATTGGCTGACTTCCATTGTGCACTCTGATGCTTTGTTTCAGGGTTGTATTGATACACCTCTATTTCATCACCAGTGATAACACAACACAAAACATTGTCTTGCCTCTCCAAATGGTCTTGGCAAACTGAAGCTCTGATATTCTTGTGACAGGACAGAAAAACATGCAACAACCACATTGAACACCACTCAGCAAGACACTGCCACTCGTTGTAACAAACACAGCTGTGAAACATTGATATATTATATCAAGGTTATGAAACCTTACCAAGTTATTTATATAGTGCTGTCAATGTAAGTGCATGGTGGCATATTCACATTCTTAATTGTCAGATCTCAAAGAATATATATATATATATATATATATATATATATATATATATATATATATATATATATATATATATTCTTTTCTGAAAAAGATCCAGCCATAAATGCCTCTATTTTCAATATTACATGGCTGGATAGTTTCTGGACAGCTTATCTCTATCTCTATCTCTATCACCTCTATCATCTCTATCTGTCTCTGTCTCTGTCATCTCTATCATCTCTATCTTTATCATCTCTCTCTATATAATCTCTATCTCTATCACAATATATTATCTTTTAAAGGGTTACTCAACTGGAAAATTCTTCCTGAAACCACTAGGGACCATTGTAACAAACAGGAAGACTGTTGGGTATGGAACCCTAACATAAGGCTTCTTGATTCAATTTCAGAATTCTTTTTAGACCACTACCTCAGTGCTGGTGAGGAGGAGGCAGAACTGTGCTGCAAAACAAGTGTTGAACTAAAACATAACATATGATCAGAGGAGTTTAATACCAGAGGAGCTCATAAATGTCACGAGGCATGCCTCTTGCTTGAAGCTTGAGCCTCTCTATATGGCAAGTGATTGGGACAAAGGGTGAGGATGAGGTTGGTGGTTTAGGATAACAAAGAAGCATTTGGGGCAAAATTGATTCAAACTTTATGTTCCTGATATCAAGAGTTCTTGGGAGTATCTTTCTGTGAACATTTGACAAGTAAAAAAGGTCATGGGTCCAAATATATGGAAACGTATCCCTTCCCTTGCCCCTAGTAACCCCCTCACAGCCATTTGCCACAGCACCCCTGTCTCACTATGATGTACACCCTCCAGGCTCCTTTCACCTTATTGCAAACTGGAGGGCATCCTGTTTATCAGGGGGCAGAGGGGCCGCAACAGATGGTGGGACCTCTTTTGAAGCTGGGTAGTTGAAGGGGAGTGGGGGTGTTATTCCAAAGAACTTGTTTTGGGCCATTTGTAGATGAAAGAAAGAAAATCTCCCTCTCTCTCCTCTGGCTGCACCAAATCTTCCTCAGCCCCAGCCACTGCCACTGCCTTCGAGCACTTTCTTAGATTTACTATCTGTTGTGAAGAAATTCCAGAGTTTAAGAAATTCTGAGAAAGACACTTCTATCAAGGTGAAAGAAGAATCAATGAGGAGGGAGGGAGGGAGAGAGGGACTGATATAGAGAGTGAGACAAACTGAGAGAGGCAAAGATTTCCATAGAGACAAAGATTTATATATCTATATCTATATATCTGTATATCTATATATCTATATCATATATATATACACATATATACATATATGGATATGCATGTGTATATATATATATATATATATATATATATATAGAGAGAGAGAGAGAGAGAGAGAGAGAGTCATACAGATATACACATAGCAGTAGAAAGATAGAGGAGGAGAGATATTTATTGAGATATTAATTTATAGAGGGTAAGAGAGATGGAGAAATGTAGCAAAACACAGAACAAAAGAAAAAGAAGTGGAGGGGGATAAAAGAGGAGACAGAAGAAAGGGAAATAGAAAAAATTAAGACCCATTTCTACATATGTGAAAGACAATTACAAGCCAAGGAGGAGTTTCTGGGCTTCTGTGTTGCCCCCAGGTGGTAGAAATGGGGATGGCAGGAGGTGATGCTGTCAGAGTATGTACTTGTGCCTTCAGCATGGAAAGAACTACACTAGCCTGATCCTGTCGTCAGGAAGTTTCCAGTCCAACCAGACCTGGTGATGGGTCACTGATTTCATAGAGATGAGGGCAGTGGAAGATAAAAATTCATGACAAGCCACAGCACATACGGTGTCTGGAAGAGCTCAAGGTGGATCCAAAGTTACCTTTGGGACAAGATGAATGGAAAGAGTAGCAGCTATATGCACAATGTTTGTCATTGAGAATCCACACTGTGCCTAATTCAATCAGGTTTTCTGGAGCAGAAGTCGATTCTAGAGCTGTGAGAAGTGACGCCACACAAGTAGGCCAGCTGATATCCACAATCAATACGTAAAAATTAGCACTGAACTTTACCTCCCTGTGACTATTTTGTAACCACCAACTTGTACTTAACCCCTTCACATTTTTCACCATTTCCTTGGACACCCCTCCCATCTGGTAACCATCAGTTCTCTGTATCTATGAGTCTGTTTGTGTATAGGGAATATAGTCAATAATATTGTTATAATTATTAAGATGTATAGTGTCAGGTGGGTACTAGACTTATCAGGGGAAATCACTTCACAAATTATATAAATGTGTAACTACTACACTGTACACCTGAAACTAATATAAAATAATACTGAATGCCAACTACAATTGAAAAAAGAAAATTAGCAATGAAAACTGATACCAAGATTTCTCCAGTATCCTTCCCACCCCCACTCTCTTGCACTCAGTCATTGGTCTCTCTTCTCTCATAGAGAACATAGAAACTATCAGGTAGTATGCTATCCCTTCTCTGCACTATTCACACCTACATCTCTTTTTATTATTCTCCCTTTTCCTCCAGGCTCTGCTCATTGCCCCCTATCTATCCATTCTTCATCCCTCATTATATGCTAAATGATTCCAGAACCTAGAAGGGTTAGTCTCTGAGAACAGTGTATTAACACATGTCAGACTTTCTCAGCCACATAATTGTCTGCAGTGGGTGAAGATATAAAAAACAGGAATAAACTGAGACTCAGAAGGGTTAAGCAACTTTCCAAGATCACACAGCAAAGCTGAGGTTCAAACTTTGACATACCTGGCTACTCAACCCATTTTTCCCCCCTGTGCCAAAGTTCCAGTAAACATCTAAGAAATACTCGAATGAAACGTTGGTCATTTGGCCAGAGTCAGTTGTGAGTGAACTGTACAAGGCAGTTCTGAAGAAAGAGTCTTTGTAGAAACAAGTTTCAAAATGTCAGACTGGTGTGCCTAGTGGCTGAGCCATTGGAGGTGCAGAAAGAACAACCAAAAAATAATGGTGTGGAAAGCCAGGATGGCTCAGCAGGTTAAGTGCTCGCTCTGCAGCCCCAAAGTCCAAGGATCGAGTCCTGGTCCTGGCCCTGGCCTGTGTGAACCCATATGATGAACTGAGGTGTGGCCCCAGTTCTCGCCGGGGCAAGCTTCCCATGTGGGAGGCCCCCGGTTTGGTCATCAGGTCATGGGCTTGTGCCTCCCATGCAAGAGGCCCCCAGTCCAGTTCCTGCCCTGCCCACCTGTGTGGAATGAAATCATATTGAGAACTGATGACGTACAACTATGGAGACTGCTCTGGGCCCTCCCCATTCTCTCTGTCTCTCTCTGTTTCTCTCTCTGTCAAAAACAATAAAATAAATCTAAAAAAAATAACCGTGCAAAGACATGTTAAAAAAAACTCTACACATGTAGAGGGAGATACTGCATGTTATCACTTTGTCTCATAATTGTTCAAGGCATGAATTGGCAAGAAGGTACTTGGACCTTCACTTAGTTCAGGGCTCTCCCAATCCTCCCACGTCACCCAGAGCATCTTTAGGTATGGTTGAGAGATTGGTGAAGTTCTTTTCTGATACTTGCTCACCTCTCCTATGTGAGATGAGCCTCTCTTTGATGCCTACCCCAGCTCTGTGCCCAAGTATCAGTTGCCAGTCAACCACTCTCAACTTAGTTTGGTTCCAATTGAAGGTGTGGCCTCTTGCAGGTGTATTTGCCTTCAATAGAAACCATCTGGACAACTCAACTGAGAGTGTGAGGCTGTAGTCAGAAAATTTTAAGCACTATTAAGGACACATTTTGGGGAAAAGAGAATTTGTCAGCTCCCACCCCCACCTCTTGTTACCTCCTCTGCATGGTAGAGCTGTCAGCTTACTGTTTATCACACGTGGGGGCTAGTTGATTTATTTTATTTTATTTTTATTTTTATTGTTAAATTTAATGGGGTGACATTGGTTGGTAACAATTAGATAGTTTCCCGATGTACAACTCCACATCACATCACCCACACATCGCATTATGTGCCCAGCTCCCAGAATCAGGTCCCCCTCCAACCCCACATATCTGGTGCCC
>PVKE010035352.1:0-16938 GCA_004027555.1 Craseonycteris thonglongyai | reverse complement strand
CGAGCATGTGAGAAATTTTGAAAGAAGCAATGGTTGCCTTTTTAGATTTTTCCACATGTCTAGTGAAAACAGTCTGTTGAGTAGTTCAACTTAATTTTAGTTGATTTATTTTTTTCTTTCTTACTTCAGATTTAAGTGGATAATTCGTATCAAAAGAGGTATGACTTGTCTGAAAGTGACGTTCAACATTATGTTTTTTTCGTCACTGCAATACTACTGCCACACAACAGGCAAACGCATTTACCTTTTAAATTAATGAAACAATATAATTCCTCCCAGTCTGTGTTAAAATTATAGGTTCGTTTTCTCTTATTTGGTCCACTCACTTTAGGACTAATAAAATAAAAATAAAAATAGTTATAGAACTACAATATCATATCAAATTGCCACCATAATAATAGATGACCTACCTCGCTTTTAGTTCATTTAAA
Organism: Craseonycteris thonglongyai; assembly: GCA_004027555.1. Lineage (NCBI taxonomy): Eukaryota > Metazoa > Chordata > Mammalia > Chiroptera > Craseonycteridae > Craseonycteris > Craseonycteris thonglongyai. The sequence continues at coordinate 16,507 of PVKE010035352.1, read as the reverse complement.
ATCGAATATATCAAAACACTGTGATCCTAGCTAACCGTCATGACCCGATCAGTCCAGCAACCGCAATCAAAATGGCAACTTGGCGTCTCCCGGTTGGGTGGAGGAGAGTTTAAAGAGCGCAGCGGCTAAACAAGACGTGACATGTACAAAGGCGACAGCTAGGGAAAACTTATACATACGATATCGCAAACATACCAACGAATATAATAAACCTGTGTAGATACTCAAACAATATTTTAAAATTCTAACAAATGTATAAAAATAAATTATAGTTTTACTTAGTGTTTATGAAAAACTTCTGATGCAGTCAAATAATGGCGGGCGCACACAAATCGGGCCACGGGCGCCATGGCGCCCGCGGGCACAGGGTTGGGAATCCCTGGTCTAGTGGTTGAGAATATTGCTTTGGAATCAGCTAGACTGGGGCTGGAATCTCATCCTTGTTACATACTGGTAAAAACTGTGCAATCGGAAGTGAGTCTCTTTACTTTTCTGATCCTCAAATCTATCATCTAAAATATATTAATTCTCAAAAAAAAAAAAAAAAAGAAATAAAAAGAAAATAAGAAATAAAAAAGAAACCAAAAAAATATATATATATTAATTCTGTTAAATGAGATAATTGTAGCACACAGCATATGGAAGTGCTCAATAAATGTGACCTATAATTATTACAATTACAATCCTGTTTCAAACTACCACAGAATGCATTAATGAAGGTCAATGAGGAAATTAGCCACTAGGATCTTGTGTAAAAGGGATTTATAGAAAGACTGTCAGAATTGCAATCTCCCCAGGCACTTAGAAATATGTAGCACATCAGTATTTACTAAATATTGTATTCCTTTTTTTAGATGTAAGAGTAATTCTATGACACCTACCAGTGAGTCTAATGAGGCTCCAAGCAGATCAATTAAGTCATACACATATGGATGTGAGAGGATATGGGGGATGAAGTACTCATAAGCATGTTTATGTGTGACTCACACAGCTTTCCCCACACTATTTCACTTCCTCTGTATAGGACTCTACATGAGCCTCACAGCATGTGGAGTGCTCTGAGGAATTTGGCTGGAATGCTGTCCACAGAGAAGATACAGCATAAGTCAGGAGTAAGAGGTTTTATGACATGGGACCAGGTAATCTGAAGGTCTTTTTCTTTTTTTAACACTTTTTTGTGCTTCTTAGGGTTCTCTGCTTTGTTTGTTTTCTAAATGAGCTTAGGGCTGTGTTGACTTTATATTTGAAAGATTCCAGTACAAGAAAGGGCATCATCATCATTGGGAGTGGGGGCGGGTAAGCAGGTCTGTTGGAATCCCTACTCTCCCCCTCACTAACCTTGTGAGCTGGGAGAAACCCCTGATTAGGCTGAGCCCTTGTCATCTGTAAATTGGGGGCCATAATGATGCCATTTCTCCTTAACTGTCAGGGTTGTCATGAGGGTAAAGAAAGGTACATGTGTGAAGTCCTGAGCTACACAAATATTTTACTGAAGAAGTTGTCATATAGCTGCTTTGTACCTTTGTCTCTCTCCTAAATTCTCTTTTCTTTGCATTCTAATGAATATATGAAATATGCTTTCTTGCTTCCTGCACATTTTCCTTCCAACCTTACCTAAGTCTGTGAAAAATAATTTAAAAGTTTAGGACTGAAAAAACTAAACATGCTTGTGCTGTTGACCTTTGTCTGCAAAGACTGAGTATCTTAGTTCAGCTAGAACCAGCACTCCTTCTCTACCCACAATCCTCTTGGAACCTTCCTCTGTAGCTGGTTGGAATTGTAGCTGGCTTGAGAACATTCAGTTCTTTTTCAGGCACTCCAGTTTCAACCCAAGTGTCTTTTCAGAGTAATTTACTGAAGTCTCCTTATCAGCTAAGAAATAATGTGTTATAGATGAGGCAAAAGGCCTAAAAAGAGAAGTTACTAACCTGAGGCTAAGTGAGGAAGTAGGATGCCAACCTTTTTATTATTCCACATGTTTCCTTAAATCCACTGAACAAGGGAAGAACAGGAGTGAGCCAAGGCCTGAAGAGAGGGGAGACTTAGAGTTATAGTAAGCCGAGGACTGAAGTGACATTGAATGAGAAATAGGAGTGTTTACTTATTTCCTTTTCCAGTAGTAAAAGCATTTATACAAATATATATGCACACACACACATACACACACACACACACACACACACACACATATATATATATATTATATGTATGATAAAATATACAGATAGTTACACAAGTTCCTCAGCTGCTCAAGACATAAATTCTGAAAGACCTATCTAGAATCAGAAATATCTGAGAAAAATTCTTATCAGATACCCCTGGCTCTATCTAATTCTTGCTTTAATTTTTTTTTATATTTAAAAAATTACAAAAAAGAGCAAAGATTATTATAATAATCTCTATTTCCATTACTTAGAATGAACCATTGTTAATATCCTCGCAGATCTGCTTCCAGTCTTTTTAAAAATAAAAGTAGTTTATCATTATGGGTTATACATGTTATAATTTTATCATTATAAAATTATACATGTTATTTTGAAATAAAAATAGTCACTACATACTGGTAGGCAAAGACAGACAAGAACTAGGTAAACAAGCAAATAAATAAAATAATTCCAGTGTAAGGAAGTATAAGTAAGTGTTATGAAGAAAACAAACAGGAGGTTGAGATAGAGACTGCTAGAGAGAAGGTTGTCCACATTAAGGAAGAGATCCTCAGGTGGGAAACAGCTCAGAATGAGACCCTGAAACACTGAAATATAACTTGGGTGGTTATAGCCTAATGATCTTGAGGGAGAAGGGCAGGGAGTGTGTGTGTGTTTGGGGAGGGAGTGGGGGTGAAGGGATAGGCTGGGGCCAGATCATGAAGAACTTTGTAGCTCATTAAAGGGTGTTTGAACTTTATTTTAAACTAGTTGAGAAGGTGTTGAAAGTTTTTACTCATGGAAGTAATATAATCTGATGTGTGTTTTGAAAGATCTGCTTTGCCATCAAGTGGAACATGGGTTAGATTTGGAAAGAATTTAAATCGTCACATGCTAGGAATCTTCTTATTGAGTAAGCAGCTTACCACATCCAACAATACTTTTGGCATCAGAAGCTAAAAATGCAGAGTTAACATTTTCTAAGGGGAACAGTAATATATTTATAAAGAAAATACAAAGATTTAAGATATATGCATTAATATTTAAAATGTATTCAAGTAATAACAAAATAATGAAATTAACCAGCTTCATTTATGAGAATTCAATACATCACAGTATCCAGTGTTTTTATAGTTTCTCCTCAATGCTCTCACACTTAGAAGGAGGCAATCCATTTCAATTACATGTGTAAATTTTATGCTCTTCTGAAACGATACTCAATAATGGTCTGTTTCAGCAAATACAACACAATAGTTTCGTTTACTTTAACCATGCAAATTCAAGCTCCATAATGCAGTTTAAAAACAAGAAAGAAAGTTGCTGGCTTGGTATATACTGATGGCTTTTTTTGATTCTCCTTAGACTGAGAGCAGGTAAAAAGTTTGCAAATAGTTTTTGTAATTTTATATGGAAAATATTACAACAACATGCAAAATGTTTAGCAGCATAATTGTTTTTTGCTTGAAGAACATGTTCACCAAAATTTTGTTTATAAATTACTACCCTTTGGAAACATGTAAGAAAGCACAAAATTGAAATTTTGTTAAACCTGGCCCTGGAGAAAATTCTGTGTATACATAAGAATGGGTAAACCAGGGGTGTCTAAACTTTTGGCTTTACTGGGCCACATTGGAATAATTGTCTTGGGCCATAAATAAAATACACTAACAGTAACGATAGCTGATAAGCTAAAACAAAACAAAACAAAACAAAACAAACAAAACAAAACAAAACAAAACAAAACAACAAAACAAAAAACCTATCACACATACTTACCTGGCAGGGGAGATACCATGATCATAAAGGTGGTTTTCCCAGGGCGAGGCTTATCCATTGCACTCCGGATGTGCTGACCCCTGCGATTTCCCCAAATGTGGGAAACTCGACTGCATAATTTGTGGTAGTGGCGGACTGCGTTTGCGCTCTCCCCTGAAAAAAAAAAAAAAAACTGTCACAAAAAAAACCCCTCATAATGTTTTAAGAAAGTTTACGAATTTGTGTTGGGCTCCATTTAATGGCAGCCTGGCCTGCGTGTGGCCTGCGGCCTGACGGTTGGACAAGCTTGGGGTGAACAATCCGTTTCCATGGTTAAAATGGGGGAAATGTAAAAGCTAGAAAAAACTAGATGCCAAATAATGTTTCTTCTCTGTTAGCTCATGATTCATGGATCGCTTCACTCAGAAGAATTATTGTGGAAATCTAAGCCCTTTAAGGGAAGTATGCACAGGATAAAAGATGCCCTGTTTTCTTTTTTTGCCCTTTCTTGTGCTTTATCAAACTTTATATTTTCCTTTCATTTGGTGTTATAACCACGTGCTTAAAATACAGTTATCCAGGAGTAATGGAAAGTAAATTTAACCACCCAAAAGGATATGCTATCAATCAGAGTAAGAGAATTTTACAGATAGAAATGGTCATTTACCTCCACTTTCAAGACCAGAACAAGTATTTGCTTGAGTACCGGTACCTACTCAGATGACAGTTTTGCCAAATAGTACATATAATAACACTTGCAATGAGCCTTAGGAGAAAAGCAACACCTTCCAGAACAATAGAAGCCACTAATAATGCTCCTTAGCACTGAGTAAGAGGGTGTGGTTCATGGGAAATAGTGGCTGTTGCTTTTCTAAATTTCTATTTTCCTGGACTCCCTGGTCAGACCTGGAATTCTGTGGCCCCAGCTCCGGCAGCTTCTTAACAAATCTAATAGCACTGGGTTGTGTCTCTAGGAGAGGAACTGAAATGCTTGACAGAATGAAGGACCCCAGTAGATTATTAGTTCATCTTTAAGCTATGACTGCCAAATTTGTGTCTGATTAGGTTGATGAGCTCCAGGCTAACATATCCATCTACCTTCTTGACACATCACACCTGACAGACATCACAAAATGAATGTATGTCAGAAAAAGGACACTTGATTCTCTATCTCCTGCTTTGTGTCTTTCCTATCTTGGTATGCCACCTTCAACATTGACCCAAAGACTCCACAGAGAAATTCAGGAATCATCCTTGATAATTCTTTTCCTCATCCTAGTCTGTCCTTAATAATTTTCCTCCCTTGTTTGGTGCCCTTTCATCAGCAAATACTGTCAATTCTCTCCTCTAACTTGGTAGTGTGCCTGGAATCTATCTACTTTTTCCCACTGGCCCTGGCCACCATTGTCTCTAATTTAGACTAAGGCAATGGACTCCAGATTTCCAATCTGTTTTCTTCTTTCCAAATCTAACCCATGTTCCACTTGATGGCAAAGCATATCTTTCAAAACACACATCAGATTATGTTACTGCCATAGTAAAAACTTTCAACAACTTCCCAACTAGTTTAAAATAAAGTTCAAACACCCTTTAATGAGCTACAAAGCTCTTCATGATCTGGCCCCAGCCTATCCCTTCACCCCCACTCCCTCCCCAAACACACACACACTCCCTGCCCTTCTCCCTCAAGATCATTAGGGTATAACCACCCAAGTTATATTTCAGTGTTTCAGGGTCTCATTCTGAGCTGTTTCCCACCTGAGGATCTCTTCCTTAACATGGACAGCCTTCTCTCTAGCGGTCTCTATCTCAGCCCCCCTGTTTGTATTTTTCATTACACTTATTTATACTTCCTTACACTGGAATTATTTTATTTATTTGCTTGTTTACCTAGTTCTTGTCTGTCTTGGCTTGCCAGTGTGTAGTGACTACGAGGAAAGGAAACAACCATCTTTGTGGCCCTGCCCTTATTATAGCAGCACTTAGAGGGAATCCAATAAATGTTTGTTGAATGAACTAATGAATGAATAACGTAAGTCAGGCAAGCCTGTGGCATAAAGACGCATAAAGAGGCCTGCAGAGGGGAAAGCCTGAGTGGAGACATGGGTAGAATCTATAAAATTATGAGTAGGCTTACCAGGTCTTCCATTTTAAATGGGACAGAAAACAATGGTACTGTCCCATTTCACACAGTAGATATGGTCAGCCTATTCTCACTGGGCTAAATTCAAGGTGTCAGTAGGCTATTTAAAATGGGACAGTACTGTTGTTTTCTGTTCCTTTAAAATAGTATGTCTGGTCGGCTTAATTATGAGTCCAAAGGAAAATGCAGTTTTGTTACCAAATATCAAAACACTGGGCTGTGGAGGCTGCCTCTGATATTTCAGGGAGGCAATTTTAGAACAATAAACTTGTGTGACTCATTAATTAAGAGGTAAAATAAGGAGGACATATGAATGAATGGGAATGAATAGTTAAGAGATTTGAACAATTTTACAAATGACAGTGTCATAAAAGGCTATTGGATGAGGCCTTGATGACAGGAATTGGTATAGGTGAATGCCAGGGAAGATCCACCATTCATCTCCTCTTGTGAAGGTCAGAGCTCTTGTCAGTTGAGGTTTAATTCAATATGAACAAAAGTAATCATTGTGTTTGTCATTTTGTTTTAAACCGGCAGCTGTACTAAGTGCTTTATCTTCCCAACTCTATTTGGTGGACACCCCCTTTATACTCGTTAGGGAGCAAAGGCTTGAGAAGCTAAGGAACCAGCTGTAGGTCACATTTAGTGAGGGAAGAGCTAGGGGAAACACACAGTACTGTCACCAGAGCCCTCCTCCTGATCCTACTTAAAATTCAGCATCTCAGGTTCTAGGGAAAATGACAGGAAAGAGACATTTACCTTTAGCTTATAATTTTCTGTCCTTTACCCTTTTAAGTGGTCCCTACCCAGCTCCCTTTCCCATTAGAAAGGATGAAAGCTTATAAGTCATTAACACATTAGCATGAGTTAGCTAATGGCCTTGCGGGGAAGCTGCTGACCTTTGTGAGGTAAAAATATTTTGACCAGAGGTCTCTTCCTCCCCCTCAAGTTCCAGAATCAGAGCTGCTACTCTTGGGTCCATGCTGGCTAATGAGCATGTGCGGCCAGAGAAGCTCAATAAAGATTGACTGATTTATTGATTAGCAGGAATGAGGCTGAGCTTAATCTTCCCTGGCAGATGCTCTGCCTTCCCCACCTCTGGAGAAGTGTGTTTGGCCCTATCCAACCCCCACACATTGCTCACCCCACTCTTTGAACTGGGCCTTAATGGGAGTTTGGTGTGAAGTTAATTGGTGGCTGAGAAGCAACTGGAGACCCCAAAGAGAAGGGGCAAAATCTGCAGATCCAGTGCTGAGCTCCTGGCAAAGTAGGAGTTTCCGTATCACATAAGGAGAAAGCTGGTCAAGGGCTTTCCCACTGTTAGAGGGGTGCAGGGGGAGCCAATCTTAATCCCCCAGAGAAAGGACCCATCAAGGCAGCTCCAGATTCCCTGTGCCTGTGTATGAAGCTGTGAAGGAGCTGGAAAGGGTTTACAGACCCTGGCATTGGCTTTTCTGACTCTCCTTGCATGCAGCATAGGTGACACTCCTCTGGTAGCTAAAGAGTCCCTGGTATCTGGCATGGGGCTGGCATATAGGGCCTCATCTGGGCTGAGAGGCTGCCCACCTCCAGGTGCTGAGGGTCTAGTGTAGCTATGGCAATGGTAGTGGTGGTGAGGTTGCTCATAATCAGGAACATTTGTCTTCAAGGTCACACTGCACATTTTGCAGGTATGCTTAGTTCTGGGGGTTATACTTTACAAAGGACACATAACAATTAATATGTACACTTAGTATGGAGATAGGGTCTCACATTCTGTCATATGAGCAACCATGGAAAAACTGGGGCTGTTTATCCTTGGCACAAATGGGACCTAGAGGGTACCTGGGAACCAATTTCAAATACTGGTAGAGTGTCACACAGAAGACAGTTTTGACTTGTTCTCGCTCCAGTGGTTGGCATTAGGCCAAAGCCATCTGCAAGTAGAACAGGTATTCCCACACATGTTTGAGCTCTCATCTCTGGGGGCCTTCAAGAAGAGGCTGAGGGATGAGCATGGGCATTGTATAAGGTGCTCGGCATCTGGTAAGAGATTGGGCTAAGACCACGGAGGGCCCCTCTGCCACCCTGAGGTGTAGTGCTCCAGGAAATCAGGGTGATAGCAGCAGCTGCCAGTCTGCAAGACCAGGGTAGTAGAACAGAGAATTTGCAGAACTTTCTACCTGTGCACATGTGCCTGGGTACCCAGTCCTTGTCTGTTCTCCTGCAGGAAAAGACCAGCATTGAAACTCAAAAGTAGCCTTTTAGCACTGTGTCTAAAAGGTGATTTCAGAGTTCATTTCCAAATATCTCTGAACGCCAAGGCATGGAAAGACAGTCTTAATGACAGGACTTTGTCTCTACTGAGTAGTCACCATGTTTTGAACCTGTGCTGCCCCATATTGTAGCCACTGTCCATAGTGCTTGACCTGGGGCTAGTCCACATTGAGAAGTACAAGGAGATTTAGTACAAAAAAAGAATTTAAAGATATCTCATTTATATATTTTCATATTGATGTTGTTTTGTAATGATAATATTTGTAATATATAAGTAAAATTAAGTTTCCTTTTTAAGAACAATAACGCTACTAGAAAATCGAAAATTACACTTGTGGTTCCCATTATACAAGGGGCAGTCAAGAAATTTGCAGAGTGAAGGGGAGGAAGGGTAAAAACTTATTTATTATTTTTCCTTTTCTGTCTATTCACCCTTAATCCTAGTACACTTATCAGATCTTTCAGTAAGCTCGTTTATACCCTTGAAAAAAAAAATGTTTTGTTTTTGCCTTCAAATTACAGCTTTAACCTTTTTGTCATCCATAAATTTCTTTCCTCGAAGATGTTTTTTTTTATATTTGGGAATAAATAATAAGATGGAGCTCTAGTATTATTTGTAAGGATGATTTGTTTGGAAGCCACCGTGGTGAAGGGTAGTCACTGCACCATTGCTCTTGTGCACAGGCACATTGTTGTGCAGAAGCAGCACTGCTTTGGTCCATTTTCCTCTTCTCCTTCACAGATTTGTTTAACCATTTCAGCAGACTGGAATAGACCTCTCCAGTTATTGTGACGCCCTTATCCTTGTCATCCATCAGCAGGATTCCCTCTGTATCCCCAAAACATTAGCCATGATTTCTTTCAGCCAATTGCAAAACCTTGAACTTCTCAGGGGGTGGCGTGCCCTTTTCATGCTTCTGCATGGACTCCTGCTTTGCCTCAGGCTCGTTAATAATGAACCCAAGTTTCACATCCAGGACAATCTGGTTTAAAATTTCATCTTTATTGTCTCTGTGGAGGTCCATAAATGGTTGTGATTACTCAACATGCTGTTGCTGTTGAAGCAGAGGGATCATTCTCGGTACCCATCTTGCACTGACTTTTGACATCCTTAGATGCTGATGGAGAATATTTAAAATGGTTGTAGGTGATTCTCCAACTTCTGCAAGCTGCTTTTTATTTGGTCTGGCATCTTCCACTACAAGTTTTTCCATTTTTTTTGACAACGTTTGAGGAAGTGGCCTTAACAGGGCATTCCAAACGAAGGTCATCTTCAATCGACACTCTTTTGCTTAAAAAGGCTATGTCACTTGTAAACCATGGATTTCCCAGGGCAACATTCCCCATAAACCACTAACAGCTCTTTCAAAATGGTTTGAGGTGTTTTCCCTTGTTTTGTGAAGAACTTAATAACAGTGCAAAACTCAATTTATCTATCTTGGGGTTTTCTTCACGTTTGACGTGCTTTTTTGGCAATTTCTGAAAGAACATGAATGCAAGTAGGCTATGCTTTGACACATATACTAATAAATTACACAATCAAACTGTGGGAACTATTACTCCCACCTCTCTAACACCCCACCCCACCTCATTTAGCAAAATTCTTTTATTTTTCTTTGAAGATTTATTTATTGTTTTTGACAGAGAGAGAGAGAGAGATACAGAGTCAGAGACAGAGAGAAGGGGGATGGCCCAGAACAGTCTCCATAGTTGTACATCATCGGTTTTTCCACATAGTTTCATTCTACAGGTGGGCGTGGGGCTGCACAGGGCAGGAACTGGGCTGGGGTCTCGCCCTCGTGAGAACTGAACAGGGGGCACTCCCCAGTTCAGCATATGGGTCCAAACGGGCCGGGGCCGGGATTCGATCCCCGGGGCTGCAAAGTGAGCGCCTAACCCACTGAGCCATTCCGGCTTCCCCCTCGTTTGTCAAAATTCTTGACCACCCCTTTTATATTTATTGGGCAAAGCTGCTCTAGACACAGGATAGCTATTTCTGTTTATTATTTTATTTAATCCTCACAACTATTCTATAAAGTGAGCACTGTTAACTACTTTATTTAATCCTCACAGCTATTCCACAAGGTGAGCATTGTTAGCACCCCAATTTTATTCATGAAGACACTAGAATTTAAGGAGGTTGTATAACTTCCTCAAGGCCACATAGCTAATAGTTGCTGACTTGGGATTTGAACTCAGGTCTCCTGACTCTGTGACCATTTTCTTTTTCTGCTTTATGCTGCTGCATTGACATCCTCTTTATGTAATTGCTGCTATGTTGTAAAGTGCTGAAGGAAGGAGCATGAGAAATGATTTTGGAAATGCTGACAGTGGCTAAACTACATAATTAAAAAGGCAACAAGGCCTCTGAAGTATGTGCTGTAGGGGCAGGAATGGCCAGTGAATCTGGCTGAGTTTCATCACACAATCGTATTTTTAGAAAAGGGAACTTGCAAACCTGGAAGCTTGGAAATGTACTTCACTCCGGGAATTTTAAAGTTTCAGGGATGAAGGGGCATTCCAGGGATTGAAGGTGGAGCTCTGTGGGCTGGAGTTAGGCCAAAGCAGGAACCCCTCCTGCCTCATGAAAAGCTTTAGTATGAACATTGTCTAGGGGGTTGTTTGGTGGCATAACTGAGAGAGCAAAGAGGGGAAGGGCAATTAGGGGGTGTCCTGTGTAGAATTTAAATAGCCCCTTCCATTTTGGCTCAACAAAACTAACTCTCATAAATGACCATCCTGTGTTTGGAACTGCTTTACCTGATTGAAGAAGGCATTTTTCCCTTCCTTTGTTCCTTCCTTCTTTCCTTCCTTCCTTCCTTTCTTCCTTCCTTCCTTCCGTCCTTCCTTCCCCTTTCTTTATAGTAAGTATAATGAGGGAGATTTGAACTTGTATAAAGGGTTCTCCACATTTCTTAATACATTTAAAGCCTTCTTTCTCCCGATTCTGCTCCCAGTGCTTCCTTTGAGAAGACAGAGTTGCTTTCTCTGGTCTTGGTATAGCCCCAGGGTGTCTCCACAGTGGGTTGTGGTGACACATGAGGGCTGCATTTGGGAACCCTCCATGGTTGTTCACTCAGGAAGTTTTCTTCCTGGGGATTGTAGGCCCTGCATTCACACTTAGGAGAACAGAAGGTGGATACGCTGTGGAGGGCTCGGAAATCGATAACAGATAGGCCTTCTGCTGTTCTGAGTTCAATAAATAAGTACACTCCCCCCAATAACATTCATTTGAGGAGATTCATGAGACATGAGGTAAATGGCCTGTGCAAATGTCTGACTGAGAGGAGAAAGGAGCCATGTAATGATTTTACTTGCCCAAAGGGAAGAGGAACTGAACTTGGAAGGGAAGTGATTGACTTATAATTATACTGACTGGGGACCCTGGGGTTGTGATCACAGAAAAGTACTCAAATTTTCCATAGCCCTGGAGCAGCACCAAAACCCCCAAAAGTCCAAGGCTCTGAAGCAAGGTAGCTACAGTCAACTCTGGGTCTCTGAAGAACAGGTGGGGCATGTGGATGGGATAGTGGGATGCTGGTTATCTCAAGAGCTTCAGAGCAAAGTGGCAGTAGGATTGTTTCAGGGACCTAACCACCCAGGACTGAGGAACAGGGTGTAGGAGGCAGGGAACGTTTTTCAAGCATAAGCCATAAAGACAATTTGAGGTTCTCGTCCTTCCAGCTTTCGGATTCTGGAATGGTATGGTGTGGGCCAGCAGATAGAACAGACAAATGAATGACCCTTAGCTCAGACCCACTATCCTTCAGCTCTGCATTCTGGGTATAGGAGAGACATCAAATATGACTTGAGGGAATCTGGCTGGTCTCCTTGATGACCTCAGCGGGTTGGGACTGCACCTGCAGACAAACCCTAACAGAGCTGCCCACTGGAAATTTATCTAACCCTTTTGGAACACACTTTTATTTGCAGTTTATTTCTACTGTTAGCAATAAAAGCTGTACCAATGGAAAGGCATCTTTTGGCCAAAGGTTGTTGCACTAGGTGTCTGCTATAATCTGTGCCTTTGTTTCAGGGAAGTGGGAAGAACAAGGCTGGTGTACCTCTGAAGATAATCTCCAACTCCCATTAGCCTCAGAAATCCCACCAAAGTTCTTACTAGAGGCCTAAAGAAGAAGGTCAATGAACAAACTTGACTTTTCTGTCTGTGTATTTTCCCAGCCCACTCAGTAAGTAGTTAATGCAAGTGGAATAAATGTCTGGAAGATGTAAATGTTGGCTTTGCTGTTATGTTTTCCCAAGGACCATTCATTGTATTTCCTCTGAAACAAGCAGGCAATGGTAAGGGAGACTTACTGAGCTAATGGCCCTGCAGATGTTCCGGCTTATTCAGATTTCTCCCTTCATGGCATCACTAGTGAAACTTCCATTGAGTTATATCAATTCAGCTAGAAAAATATGTAAGATCCCCTTCTCTAATAAAAGAAATGTGTTATTTTAGGATGCTTAGGTGAGCTTTCTAGACTTTCAGACAGAGATGGAGCAAAGCTTGTCATTTGACCACAGCTCCAATAAAAGCACGGAAATAACAGCAATGATTTCAAAGCCCAACATGAGATGCACAAATGGCATCTGGAATTAAAAGGGCCTTAGAAGTTAAAACTAGCTCAGCAACCCCTGCCCCCAACACACACCTCACCCCTTAGTCAGAAATGTATGGAATATACAACCCCTACATATCTAGCTCTGCCACACAGTGTTAGCAAGCAAAGTACAGAGCAGGTCACCGTATTTCTAATTCAGATTAATGACCCCATTCAGCCCTGTCTCCTTAGCAGGAAATTAGAAAGTGTAGGAAGGAGCAAATAGTGATTTATAATGTGTGACTCTGGGTATTGGCAGTTGTGCTCGTTAAAAGCTAAGATATTGTTTTGATATAAAATAATTGAGCCTGACTTATTTATGGGATAAAGTATTCTCATAATGAGGGACCCCTTTTACAAAGCCAGAGGGTTATATACCCATATGCTTGAAGAACAGGAGAACTGACCTTCGCTCATTTTGTTCTTTGCTGCAACTCTGTCAGGAATAGTAATTTGGGGTATCAAACTGGTGGGGTATTGCACATTTCTTGCACTCTGATGTTGATGCCATGTATCTTTCTCCTTTCCTGGTCATCTCTCCCCACTGGGTTTAGTTTTGGCCTTTCTGTTCTCCACCCTCCACATTTACTTTTTCAGGGAACATGTTTAATTTGGGGGCTTTGTTTGTCACCTGTTTGTGTATAACCATGACCTTTTCCCCAAGTCTCGTTATCTCCCCTCCTCGCGGACACACAGACTCTCTCTCTCTCTCTCTCATGTGTAAGATCAGAGTTGTTGTCCCCATGTGAATTCCGTTTGTTCTCTAAATCCATATTTGTAAATTAGCTATGCATATCCTTTCTCTCCTTTGCCTTTCGGATCTTGTCTGTCACCAAGAGCTGCTCCTTCCTCTTTGGAGTCAGCCCTTTTCTTCCATTTTCACACTCAATGTAAAAGATGTCTCAGGCTTTTGTTTAAGAGAGAGAAATGATTTATTTGAATAAAAAGTCAAGCAAAGCTCAGTTCCTGGGCGGGCCCAATAAGCTTTACCCTATGAGAATGCATTCTTTGCTTCACACTCTAGAGATGTGTCTTACTCTCAGATCATGTAGCACAACAGTGTTGATGGAAACTGAGAAAAGTTGGATAAGCTTTAGAAATATGTACATCTGCGAAGTCATTTCCAAACCTAGATGTGTATTAGAATCTCCTAGGGAACTTTTTAAAAATGCAGATTACTATTAAATTTGAATCTTATCTCCTACCACTTTCCCTCTTGCACTCCCCCCTGTGCCAGAGGTTCACCAGCAATAAAACCCTGGACCAAGGCATACTGTAGTAATGCATCTCCCAGGCCCTGAGGAACAAGCCACAGCCACCATGTCAGATGCCATCTGACAGGGAGGGCCCTTGAGTTACTGGACAGTTTCCTTGTAAAAAGACCCAAGTCCAAGTCTGTGCAGTGCCCAGAGTCCGGCTTTTCCTCCAGGCAGCCCCAACCTTTCCTTTCTCAAAGGGCTGCTTGAGTCTGTAAATGTGAAAGTAAAATAAAAACATGCCAAATCTGGAAAAAAAAAAAAAAAAAAGAACACGGAGAATATCTTGCTTTTCTTTGAACACACTGAGCACTTTTCTACCTCAGGGACTTTGTACTTCCTCTTTGGAACTCTCTTCATTTAGATATCCACATGGGCAAAATAGAAGCCCTCCATTTGCCCCCACACCTGCTTTTGGCTCTCTTTTTACATTATAGATTTATTATTTCTGCTCAGTTTTTTCTCCGAGATACTGAGCTCTTTAAAGGCAGAAATTTTGTTCAGGTTACAGCTTTATCCTCAGAGCTAGAAAGAAGCTTCACACATATTAGGCACTGTAGCAACATCTCCTGAATCAATGAATAAAGATGGATCAGAATCCAGGAGAGCTTGTTGTAGAACAAAGGTTCTTACAGTGTGGTTCTTGGACTAGCATCTTTAGAATCACTTGAGAAATTGTTACAAATGCAAATTCTAGGTCTTTACACCAGTCCTGCTAAACCAGAAACTGAGAGGCCACCATGTGTGTTTCAGCAAGCCCCAAGCCCTTCAGGTGACTGATGCTGGAGTAAGCTTGAGAACTGCTTGCTGCTCTAAGACAGTGTTTTGCTGCCATGTTACCTTTTGCATTTGCTATTTGTCAAGCCACACAAAAGAAAAGAAAGTTGCGGTACTTATATGTGACATTCACACTTATCTTAGATTAGTCCCTAGTTGTTTCAGGTACATTGGATCAGGAAGCTGGCTTGTCCTGTGGTCCTCCGCGTCTAGGAGGAACTCAATGCACATTTGTTGGGTGGTTGATTATGTAATATTCCTTGGATATTCCTTCTTTTGGCTCTAAGTGGCATAAGGAAAGAGAAAGTTTAGACTCTTCCACTTAGAGTTAGTACAAGTCTATCTTTTATTGGAATGTAGAAAAAAACATTGATTAAAAATATTTGTAGGTTGGTTAATTTTGACTCATGTTTTATTACTTGTTAAGAGAGTATTAAAGTAGCAAAAACCATAAATTTAGAAATGAAATTTGGGATGGATCAGGCCTTAACGGGTAAAGTAGGCAATAGCCTACTCAGAGGGATCAATAACACTGGCACATTGTTGCTACTTAAGGTAGCTATTAATAATAATAATAATAATAGACATTTTATAATACAATATGTAACATTTATTATGCTGGTGTGTGTGTGTGTGTTTCTGTGCACATGAGTGTAATTATTAAGGCAGATATAAGACAATGGAAAGTATATTTTAGAACAGTGGTTCTCACACAGTGATCCTCAGACCACCAGAAGCAATACCACCAAGGACTTGTTAGAAATGCAAATTTCTGAGCTCTACCTAGATCTACCAAAACAGCTCTTAACTGTGGGCCTGAAACAGCTCTTAACTGTGGGCCCGGCAATTTGTTTTAACAAACCATCCAGGTGATTCTGATGCATTTTCAATTTTGGGAACCCTGCTTTAAAACCACACACACACACACACACACACACACACACACACACACACACACACACACACACCCCTTTATATAGTACGTCTATTCTAGGAAACAATCTATCAACAGATAAAAAGGAGCATGGTAGCCGACAACTAGGGAATTCCTGCTAAGGGACAAGTCAATAAGGTCCAAGTTGTTAGAATTTGGGAAACAGACCCAATTCCTGTATCAAACCTATTTTGTGGACTAGCTTTCTGACAGGTTTTTGAAAAATGAGGTCCCCCAGTAACAGCCCTCTCTCCCTCAAATTCTTCCCTGGCCTGTAGCAATTAAACTGCTGAGTGGAAAGTGGACCCCACGTCCTATTAACCCTTTGTCAGCTAAAGTACAGAGGAATTTGTCTTGCTAGAGAAATTGTCTTCTCAACTTTTTTTCCCTCCCACTACACTACAAAGGAAAACTGTCTCCTAGAACATCTTGTCAAGCTTCCATGTCTGTGTGATTGAAAGAGCTGGGTCAGAGATCAACAGAGGTGAAAGGTCATTACAAACTAAATGCAGCCGCTGAATCTCGACTTGTGCTTCTCCTCAGTGTCATGAAGACAAATAGTATTTCAGGAAAAAAATTCTCCCAATGAAGCCGTTCTTATTTTCTCCCTTCTCATCACCCTCCACATATTTCTTAAT
>PVKE010035351.1:0-16935 GCA_004027555.1 Craseonycteris thonglongyai | reverse complement strand
CTCTCTCTCTCTCTCTCTCTCTCTCTCTCTCTCTCTCTCTCTCTCTCTCTCTCTCTCTCTCTCTCTCCTCTGTCAAAATAAATAAATAAATAAAATATATATTAAAAAAAAGAAAGAAAATAGTTATTAAAACACATAAACATATTCCAAGGAGTGGGGGAGGTGCGCGGCATGAGCCACTGCTTAGAAGGCAAAAGAAAACAGGAAGTTGAAGGGAGGGCCCAGTGCAAATAGGCTAGATATATATTTTAGGTGGATCCTAAATAGCGGAAGTGGTATATGGGCAGAGAGCAGAGGTGGGAACTAGGACCCAAAGAGGGGACAGTGTGCCAAAAATGCTGCCTGCTTCGGTTTTGTCAAGGACCAGCTTTGGACAATCTCTGAAAGGAGGTCCCAGAACCTCAAGGAGGAGAGTCTATGATGTCAGTACCTGGCCTTTGTGACATAGGCACTAGATGTCATGGAGAAGCGCCCCCAGGAACTGGGGTTCCTAGCTCCCAAGGGGGGCGGCAACACCACCCCTTAGACAAAGTCCCAGTCTCCCAGAGGCTTTCAGCAGCTAGTGCCGCTGCCGCTGCTGCTGGGCGTGATAAGCCATCTGGCCTGGGCCGGGCTGAGCCCGAGGACATCAGCATTAGGGGTAGCAAGGGCCAGGGGAACCAGAGTGGCCGGAGCCCAGGATGCGTGCAGAATCCCTGATTCCAGTTTAGAACAAACATCCGTAACGGACCTCCACCTCACCCAAGAGGACCGAGGGCAAAGCTCAGGCAGAAATCTGGGTCAGAGGGAGTTGAGGGGAAAGGATGCTGGGGGCAGAGAGGGGTGTACTCACCCTTTAGTAACTGTTCCTCTTTCTCCCAGGTCCCCTCATTTCTGAAGTGCCTGTGAAACAGTCCAGAGGAACCCTCCTTGGTAAGAGCTTACAGCACTAGAACACCATCAATTCCTAGTCTCATCTGATCCTCTACCCGCCAAAACCCCTCATCCCACTCCACCTTACCCTCCCTCTCCATTATTCTCCTCCTCAGCTCCAACTTTCCCTGGAGAATTTTGTCATCTCTTCTGACCCCAAAGGTGATACGGCTTTAGGGTCTTGGCAAATCAGCCTGGAACTGGCACATGAAGCAGAACTAGAAATGGACCGATTCTCCCAATACCTTGGGCTCTGTTTCTTTCTCTACAGGTGCTGTAGGCTGTGTCTTCCGCCCTGCCCCATTCAGATCATCGCTGCTGTCCCTCAGCTCCCATGAGGCAGCTCTGATTTTTCATCCCTATACACCCCTCATCCATGGCTGCCTGCAAAGAAGCGAGAGGCCAAGTTTAGATGCAAGTTCCTTCCTGAACACCCAGAGCCTGGTGCTACTGGGCTGGGTGTCTCCTTGGCCTGCTAACAGCTGCACCGCCACCAGGCTGGAGCCCCATGCTGTGCACAGAAGGCCTTGGTTTCCCAGCTAAGTCTGACCTCAGATACCAGTCCTGACTCTGCCAGGTCTCTAATCTGTGGTCTTGACACCCCAGTCCTTTCTAGATTCAAGGCAATGTTGCCTCAAAACAGGGACCAGGTGCTGCTACAGAACACAGTGCCCCCTGGGCACCTCCCTCAGGGTCCCTCACAACTGGTAGACTCATATCCCCCCAACCTGCAGCTTCTGTCTCCTCAGGGATCACTCCCTCCCTCCCACCTACCTTGCTTCCTTCCCCCACGATCCCACTCTCCTGGCTCCCATTTCTATTCTTCTGCCTCAAATTCTGACTTTGTCCTACCTCCTTACTCTTCCTCTCTCCCAAGTTCTCCCACTTTCTGTCATCAGAATTACCCCTCTCCTTCCCTTCCACTTTCCTCCTCTCCCTCCCAAAGGCTATACCCCTCTCACCCCTCCTCCCTCTCTCAGCCACAGAACTCCTCTCTCCCTCTCTCACGCTGCCAGTCCCCTTCCTACCCCAAAGACCTACCGAGCTCCACTCTCACTTCCCCAGGCCCCAGCCTACCTTCTCCTGGGGTTCACTCTAATAGTCAGACATGGCACTGGCATCAGTCCCAGGACACCAGGTCCCCTGGGGTGGTGGGAGGATGTGTGGCAAGCGAAAGGGACCCTGCAGAGTTCAGGGACCCAGGAGCCCTGGCCAAGGCCCTGGTGGTCCACTTGGGGCACCGCCGCATTGCACACGACCTGCGGCTGCTGCTTTTGCAGCGCCTGTGGCTAGGCACAACGGGAGAGGCTCCCGTCGTGGCGTATCCTATATGCCTGGTGTGTCTCCAGCCCCGCAGCCCCTCTTGCCCCATCCCCGAGCACAGGACTGGACCCCAGCTGCTTGCCTTCCCCCAACTACTGCCCTGTGCACAGGGCCAGAAATCTGGACCACTCCGCATGGGCATTGGGTTTGGCCTTCACCTGCCTCGTGGTCAGGCCAGGGCTTTAAACCTACTGCCAGAAAGAGGGACGGAAGAAGTGGGGCTTCAGGGAAATGTCCCTCCAGCCCATGGGCATCAAACCCAGGCATCTCAGGCCCCAGCAGCAGCTCAGGCCCAGGCAAATTCAGCCCCAGTCACACTCTCCCAGACCGAGAGCCTCAGGTCTTCAGGCCCTCAACCGTCAAACTCCACCCGATGTTGAGAGCCTCCAACCCAGGCACCAAAACAGGCCACTGTCTCCCTGAAGCCCAAGCCTCCCTCTGCTCCAAAAAGGCCTGCCCCTCCAGAGCCTATTCTCTGAAAGTTACCACCCTTGCTCCAGAGCCACGGAGGCTCCCTGGAGCACCTCCTCCAAACCCCGTCGCCCCCACCAGGTCCCAGACCTTGGGGAGCCCCCAAGACACCCTCAAGGGCTGGCTGGCTGGAGGCCAGGCTTGTTCTACAGCCTTGAACCCTGGCAGCCCCTTGTGGAGTCTGCTCTCTCCTGGCTGAAGAGGACCGAGGGCACCCAAGGCCCCACTCAGCCTTCAGTGTATCCAATAAAGCTTGATCCTGAAAAACTTGTATTTGTGTTTTGCTGAGCAGACACAGTGAGTACCTACAGGGGCGCCAGGACCCAACAAGGGTTGGAGGAGCGTCAAAGGAAATGGTGACTAGGAAGAGTGAATGCCATGTATCTGAGGAGGGCGTGGGACCCACAAGGCCTCAGCACCTGAGATGTGCAGAGGGCTCTGCCAAGTCCCTTTACACATTTAATCCAATTTGGTATGACAGATAATAGCATCCCCAAAGATGAAGCCACTAGGCCCCTTCCTCTGGGGGAAACAGGTTAACAAGATGCATGCTGATGAGGCCAAGGGAGCAACAGGTGTATTCCTGCAGAAAAGGGCAGAAAAGCACAGGGACCCTTACATTGGAGATCAGAAACCCAAGGGTCCCCTCAGGAGGGTGGGGTGTCAGGCAGAGGTGAGATCTTCTCTGCTGGGAGCCAGGTTGCCTGCCTCTGAGGGTGTCAGAGGGGAGCAGACCCCACCTACAAACCCTCAGGAGCCACTAGAATGGCCAACTCCCACTGTTGCCTGCCAACCATGCATAGGGGTTAAGGTAAATCGGGGTTTCCTTATACTAGGAAGCGGTGGATTCGGAACTTGAAGCCAAGTTTCAAACTATGCACTGCCTCCACTAAGAGAGAACGTTTCCCTTGTGACCTAGGACAAATCACTTCCTCTCTGGGGTAAAACGTAAAGGCTGCGCTTGTATGACTCTGCGTATCATTCTTTAAGGGTAGTCTGACCCTAACCCAAGGATTTCTTTATTAAAGGTTTGTTAACCTCCCTTAACCTTTATTAGCTTCCCTCTCCTCCTCCAGAATCGCCAAGGACGTTCCCAGGAAACAGGAGCGCACGTCTCCCGCCCCGCAAAAACATGGCGCAGCTTGACGTCACAAGGGGGCGGGAACGTATTGCGTCGCTGCTGCTCCGTCACCCCGCGGCCGGCCAGTGCTGACGCGGAGTGGCGGTGATGCGCCTGCGCGGGGAGGGTGGGCGCGGTGAGCATGCGCACTGAACGGCCGGCAGCCCGAGGTAGACGGCCGGCGCAGAAGCACGGCCCGCTGCGTACGGACGGGTAGCGTTTTGGCAGCCTCCGCGGATGTGAGCGGGGTCGCGGGTCCACCCTGCGGCGACCGGACCAAGTTCAACAGCGGCCGGGGCAAGACTCAAAGGCCAGGCGCGGCATGTCCCGGGTGCCGCCGTGCGGACAGTGAAGCGTGCGGAGAGCGGGATGGGACGGCGCCGGGCGCCAGAGCTGTACCGGGCCCCGTTCCCGTTGTACGCGCTTCAGGTCGACTCCAGCACGGGGCTGCTCATCGCTGCGGGCGGAGGAGGCGCTGCCAAGACGGGCATAAAGAATGGCGTGGTGAGAGCGCAGGGCCATTGGGGCCGGGTCACTCCACGGGCGGAGGGCGTTCCCGGAGGGTCGCAGGGGCGGGCCGCACCCCTCCTTCGGACCCTGCCTCCCCCGGTTGAAATCACCGGCATACCGGGCGTCCCGGCGCCCGAATTTCAGCCTAGAACTTACCTGGCGATTGACAGACTCCTAAGGTAAAGTGAAAGCTGCCCACGGCGTTGTGTAGGTGGGAAGGATTCAGTTCGACCCCCAGAGCAGCTCTGGGGGCCTTATCCCGGCCTGGCCTCTCTGGGGAGGCCACATAGACGCCTACCTGCCCTCTAACAGCGAGTGCTGCATTTGGCCCTTAGGCTAGGTTTTCCATTCTACTAAGCCTCACCCTATTGCTCTGAACTGGAGGCAGTAATAACCCCAGCGCTGCCAGATGTACAGATTTACGAGGTTCAAAAATAAGGGAAAAGAATAAAAGGTTGGCGAAAGACTTGTGAACTAGAAAGTGCGGTAAGCAACATCAGCTTATACTATAAGCCTTATAGGGTGCAAGTTTGTCTTTGAGGTAAACTTGGGACATTCCTGAGCCTTGCTCATTCTGGTCCCCTCTCCCACAGCACTTTCTGCAGCTAGAGCAGATTAATGGGCATCTGAGCGCCTCCTTGCTCCACTCCCATGACACGGAGACACGGGCTACCATGAACTTGGCACTGGCTGGTAACATCCTTGCTGCAGGACAGGATGCCCACTGTCAGCTCCTGCGCTTCCAGATCCAGCAACAGAAGGGCAAAAACAAGGCCGAGAAGGCAGGTGAGAAGCCCCTTCTCTAGCTTTGCAAAAGGGTTACGTGAGTAAGACCGCCCTCACCTTGATCTCTGAAAAAGTCGAGCTGGAAGTGGGGTTATGGTAACAGGGAGAAGCTGGATGGTCACCAGCAATGTAGAGAGGAGCCTGGCATTACTATAGAAGCCTGAGATCTGGCAGGCTGTTGGTGTTGCAGGTTCCAAGGAGCAGGGGCCTCGACAAAGGAAGGGGGCAGCCCCAGCAGAGAAGAAATCTGGAGCTGAAACCCACCAGGACGGAGGAGAACTCAAAGTAGAGAATTTGCAGGCAGTGCAGACAGACTTCAGCCCTGATCCACTGCAGAAAGTTGTATGCTTCAACCATGATAACACCCTGCTTGCCACTGGAGGGACCGATGGCTACGTTCGTGTCTGGAAGGTGTGGTTTTGGGGGGGTTGGGAGGATGAATATCAGTAGCAGCAAAGCCAGGATTGTGAGAAACTGAACATGGGTTCTGGGCACTTGTGAGACTGTGCTGCACGGCCATAAGAAGAGAAGCGGGTGGTGGGGATCAGTATGGTCTTGCCGGGTCCCTGGGCTAACCATGGTGGTGGTTTGGCTGCAGGTACCCAGCCTAGAGAAAGTGCTGGAGTTCAAAGCCCATGAAGGGGAGATTGAGGACCTGGCCTTGGGGCCTGATGGCAAGGTGAGGAGGTGAGAGGGTGGAAAAGGTGGTGTAGTTATGCTGCTTGTTCTGTAAGTGGATCTCCTAACTGTCCATCTTGGAATCTTGAATCCTGACTAGTTGGTAACTGTGGGCTGGGACCTGAAGGCCTCTGTGTGGCAGAAGGATCAGCTGCTGACACGGCTGCATTGGCAAGAGGACGTTGCCACCTCTTCTAACACGCCTTACCGCTACCAGGCCTGCAGGTGTGAAGACCCGGGAGGGTGGCTCAAAGAGGCTCAGCCTAGATGTGGTGGGGGTGTGGGGAAAGACTTAGCAGAAGCCAGGGAGGATTGTAACTTTGGCGGGCATTAGCTCAGGCCTGACCATGGTGCAGGAAGGTACAAACTTTTGAGGAGGGTTGGGCAGGCCCCAGGAGCTTAACAGTGTCTCACCTGGCCTCCAGGTTTGGGAAGGTTCCAGACCAGCCTACTGGCCTGCGACTCTTCACAGTGCAGATTCCTCACAAGCGTCTGCGCCAGCCCCCACCCTGCTACCTCACAGCCTGGGATGGCTCCACCTTCATGCCCCTTCGGACCAAATCCTGTGGCCATGAAGTCATCTCCTGCCTTAGTGTCAGGTGTGAGGCAGTGCTGGCTTGGCTGGGCGTGAGGGTGGCTGGAGGAGCTGGGGAAGGAGTCCTGCCTGAGCCCGAGGACCATTGTTAGTGAATGAGTGTCACTGCACAGGCCTGCAGGACAGTGAGCATTTTATTGTCTGTTGCAGTGAATCGGGCACCTTCCTAGGCCTGGGCACGGTCACTGGCTCTGTTGCCATCTACATAGCTTTCTCTCTCCAGGTAATGGGTAGAGGTGGGCACAGCCCTAAGGGCTCTTCGGGGTGGGCACGCTGGGCCTGCTTCTACCATGAGTGCAGGAAGGAGTTTGTCACAGCTAATCGAGGACAAGCCTCTGGGGGCAGGAAGGATGTTTCCTGTAAGAACTGTTCCCAGTTGGGCCAACCTCACTAGTTCTTCTGTCCCCAGCGCCTCTACTATGTGAGGGAGGCCCATGGCATCGTGGTGACGGATGTGGCCTTTCTCCCTGAGAAGGGTCGTGGGCCAGAGCTCCTTGGGTCCCATGAAACTGCCCTGTTTTCTGTGGCTGTGGATAGTCGTTGCCAGATGCACCTGCTGCCCTCACGGCGTGAGTCATTGGGGTAGGGGTACCAACCAGCCTTCAGCTGTAGCAAAAATTTGCCCCTTGTTTGTAGCCATCTGCCCCCTCCTTGAATGGAATCAGTTGAGGGTTCTGTTCTTCAGGCTGTGAAGTCCTTTTGCCCCTGACTTCCTCCCTTACCTTCCCCTGCAGGGAGTGTTCCTGTGTGGCTGCTGCTGCTACTGTGTGTCGGGCTTATTGTTATGACCATTCTGCTGCTCCAGAGTGCCTTTCCAGGTTTTCTTTAGCCTCCCTGCTCCCATGGAACCAGGGACCTGGACACTGCCACCTTCTGGCCCGGGTGGCGGCCTGAACCCCATTGCTCACTCCACCTCTACCTGGGTCCACAGCTAAGGTGGCCTCTGATGAGACTTGATGGGTACTGCCTGCCCTTCCCAGTTAACGCTTGGCTGTGGAACTCCTGAGTCCTGGGAACCCTGCATTCATCATCTGTGGATCCGCCCAGGAGAGGGGTCTGCAGCCCAGGCCACACCACCTGCCTCCTTTCTTCTGTCTACCAGAGGCTCCAGAGTTGAGCTTGTCCTTTCTCCAAAAATATGTGAAGATGCCCCAGAATCTGGAGGCACTGCTATTCTTCCTGCAGAAACAATCCGTTTCTCCCCTCATAACTGGTGACCAGTTGCTCTTCACATAAGCCCTGCCGTTTGCTGGCCGGGACTTGCTATTAGGGAACCAAGGGGCAAAAGGAAGACCCAGGCAGTAATCTTTGTGTCCAGGCAGTCTCAGGATGCAGTAAGTTCCTGCATGGTCTACCCTAGCCTTCAGAAATGGGAAAATGAACCTCAGCCCATTTGGCAGGAAAAGCTGATGTTTAATAAACAAAGGAAGACTGAACTGGGACCCCAGTGGTACTCTTTGTCAGCTCTTACTTCCCTCAGAAGGCGAGAGAGCCCGGAGGCCGAGCAGCTCAGCTGGGTGCTGCAAGACGGCTTTGGCATACTGATGGAAGAGGCGGTCCATGAAGCAGTGCTGCCAGGGGAACAGCCCTTCCAGGAAGCCAATGTGGCCACCCTGAGCTGTGACGAGTAGTGCGACATGGGGAGACTGTTGGGCAGCCTGTAGGGGAAGGGCTGGGAGAGGGGTCGAGAGGAGATCAGGATCCTGGGTCTTCACTGAGCCCAGGCATTTCTCTTGCACCTCATGGCCCATTGTCCTTGGGGCCTAAAGCATCCAGATTCCGGGTGCTCACCGTGGACTGGGGAGAAGGGGTCATCGGCTGCATTGAGGCAGAGCACAGGGATCTGGATGGCATCTACCTTGGTTCTTGGGCTTGCTGCCTGATAGTAGGTAACACAGTCTGCATAGCCAAAGGCCACAGATGTGTAGCGCTCATCAAACTGGCGGATTGTGTGGGCCTGCAGGTGGTGGAGGGTGAGATAGGCTAGGATGAAGATAGGGCATAGGAAAATACTGGAAGAGTAATTTTGGGTTGGGGGTGATGTTTGAAAGACTATACCTGTAGCACAAAGTCTACATTCACCACATTTTCCATCACTTTCCTGTTTCTGCAAAAGAGCACATAGAGGTTTGGCTCTACTCCTGGATCTGACCCCGAGCCTCCAGCCTCTTTTGTTTCATGAGTGAAAAGGCTCAGGTACAGAACTGACCCAACCACTGGGAGAACCTGGCATATCTGCCATCCTACCCTATGTACTGCCCCCTCTCACTTGCCCAGACCCTACCGGTCCACAATTCGGCAGAGCCCAGCAGTGAGGCGCTGATTAAAGAGCCTTGAGTTGAGTGGGGTCTCCAGGGAGCGGGTGGTCTCAAAGGAATCCCAGCATGCAGATAGAGTCAGTGCTGCCACCAACCCTGCAGCCTCCCCCTTTCGTGCCAGGTGGTTCAGCACCAATATCCTGCAGGATTGAATCAGTGGCCATGAAAGAAGGGTTTGCATTAGTGAGTTGGGACAGAGGAGCTGGGGAGAGGACATGGAGGAGGAAGGAAAGGGAGACTGGGCATTTGGGTTACGCCCAGGCAGACTTTACCCTCCGAGAGAGATGCCTACAGCCAGCAGTGGAGCTTGGGAGTGGCGGTGCTTTATGTGGTTCACAACTATTTCCAGATCTTCAGTATTGCTGGCACAAAAGGCCCTGTGGGTCTGAGGCAAACCAGATTGTTGGGTACGGAGCCCCTGGCCAGAGGCAGAAAAATGGAAGGGGAATGGGAGGATAGGTCAGCAGAGCCCGAGCCATGACCTCTCCAGGGAACAGGGTGAAGGGCTCCTGCGAGGAATTGGGGTACTCACCAGCAGTTCTTCCCCACGGCAGCCCCGGTTATTGAATACAACAGCCCTGTGGCATAGATAAATCTTAGCCAGACCCTCCCTAGAAACCCCCCTTTGGCAGCCTTCAGAAAGACCCCAGTCAAAAGGTGCCTTTCGTATAGATTGAATTGATCTCCCTATCACCACAGATCCCACCCGAATCCTCTGGGCTGTGCTCATCCTTACCTATAACCATCCCTCAAAGCTTGGTCAACTAGGTGCAATATATATGTCTCCTGGCTACTGCCTGTGATACCAGGAAGCAGTAATATAATGGGCTGGATGGCAGGGTCAGGGTATTGACTGCTGTCATGCTGGTCAGCCCAGTCTAGCAGGAGCTGTCCTCCATCTGGGGTTTGGAGGACTTCACTGTGGTTTTGGAGAAAAGGGCACACAAGAGACCATTAGGAACTCCATGTACTTCAAGAGATTTACCTCCTGCCCCACCACAAACCTCCCATAACTCCCCATCAGCATCACTTGAGCGTGCATTATGCAAAACGATTAATAAGGTGTAATGGGGACATAAAAGATCAAATATTAACTTTGTGGTTGTGCAATTAAATAGCTCTCCATATAGCCACTCTCATTGTTATCCACAACACAGCGAGGCAGATGGGGCAAAGGTTACTTTCATATTAAAAGGTAGGATTTCCCTACACTTGCAGCTTCATGTTCAGCCCTTTCTGTCCCTTCTTACCTCCAGTAAGAGACTAGAGGCCGAGATTGCAGTAAGACTCGGAAGATGGTTTGTAGCCGCCCCTCAAAACACCATAGCGTAGGGTAGAAAGTCTCCACAGTAATTGGACAGTGTTGCTCCAGGAAGGCCAGAAACCGGGACCCGGTCACCAGTTGAGGCCTCTGTAATCACACAACACAATGTACCTCCCCTGGTTTTTGCACCAAGCCAGTGGGGCAGCCAACACCCAAGTGACCACTCTCCAGAGGCCAGCCTAGAGGGCACTGCCTCCACTGGGGGGAGAAACCTAGCATACGTCCGTCTGGAATGGCCATATCACCTCTCTTAAGAGAGTCTAGCTAGAGGTCAAAGGAACTCTAGTCCTGGAGTGTCACCCTCCCAGAACTGACCCTCTACTGACTCCTGTCTAGTGCCGGGAGCTGCTGCAGCTGAGTGGGTGCTGACTTGCCCACTCAGCCTGCCCATGCCCCAAACCCATGTTGGAGAGAGCAGGTAATCAAAGATAAATCGCCCAGCTGATTGTGGGAAGGGTTGGGAGCCCGGACAGAGGCAGAAAAATGCAACACCATTCAATCTTTGCCCTTTGCCTTGCAGTTGAATTACCCACTGTCACCTTAAGTTGAATTATTCACTGTCATCTTTTCAAAATTAGCTCTTGCAACACTGGCTCCTCCTGATTTTAGCACCCCATTGTTGCATATACCTCTTCCCTGCTATATGTGCTCACAGCTGCAAAGCTTTTTCCTACCACAGCACCTAATTTTCTTCTCGTGGGGCCCCTACAGTTAGACCATACCCTGAAGGAGGAATAGTCCTGAAGTGAATAGATTTTCTCTCCCTTCATGCTACCCAGGGAAAAGGTAACGAACTAACAGGGACAGACAAGGTCAGAGAGTACTCAGCCCTGACTTACAACCCCTCTGCTTGGTTTTTCTGGAGAGACATCAATTGAATGAGAGAACCTAACCATACAGAAGGCTTACATGAAGGAGTATGCCATACAAAGCCAAAAGGCCTGACTAAATAGAAATTGCATTTCTGTCACAGCCTGTAACTCACAGGCCCTGAGGAATCTGAGGATCAGATTCCTATCTCTTTTGCAATCTCACTGTTCAGAGGGGGCTAGGTAAACTATGAACTAGGGATGTAACTCACACCCTGGTCCCTAAGTCCTGGAATAATAACACCTGTCATTCGTTGTGTGCTATATGCAGGCACCAGGCTAAGCTCAACCTCATGAAATAGGATATTTTAAGTGAAGAAACTCACAGAGCTTGTTTCCCAGAGTCACATAGCAAGGAAGAGGCAAAGCGGAATTAATTCTATTGCCATTAACATTAGTAGTAAAATTCAATTATGCTCCATGCATTGTGCTAAGCATTTTACATGATTATATCCTGGGATATTCGCAAACAGCTCTTTGAAATAGATCATGCTATCACCCTGTGGAAATGGGTTTGAATGTTGAGTAACTTGTGAAAGCCAGTTAGTGGCAGAGCTGGATTCAAACCCAGGTCTGAGTCTAGAGCTTGTGCCGTTAGTCACTGTGCCATAGCACCTCCTAATCACCAAAATTTTGAGTTATCATCAATTCATTAAATCCTTGATCAAACAGCTCAGTAGTGTAGAACAAGGTGCTAATAATTAGGTGACAGGTTTGATTTATGTGGGTTAGTTTCATTTTAACTCCAGTGAAGTATCTCTTGACTCATTTCTGAGAATTAAATGGTGATATGCCATTGGTCACTGTGAATGAATCAAAACCAGTCCATTACCATGCTGGACAATCCTAACTCCATGTCCTTAGGGCCTCCAGAATGGCACATTTCCCGCATTTTACCAGTATGTGAAAGTCAAGGAATGGTTTGGAGCATGAAGTGGCTGAGGCCTCTGACTTCTGTGGGGCTGGTTGTAAGCAAAGGAAAATGTTTAGTTAAGGTAGCTCTGGTTTGAAATGAGTGACTTTCCAAATCAGACATATAACCTAAGATTTATAGAGTATAGTGAGGCTTGGTTTTTTTTAATTGTTTTATTAAGGCAGACTTATTTAAAAATACATGTGAATGTAGAAAGCTCTGGAAATGTGTAAAATTAACATAAAGGGCTTGAATCAATAGGTTTCTTGTTAGACTGTTACCTAGAACAATGTTTAATGAAGATTAAGAATTAGCTTTTTCTGGATATTTATATTATGAATTTTATCTAAATTGCAATGAGAATAAGCCAACCTCTTCAGATTTTCTCACTGTACTATATATGGAGAGCCTAGAACTTCAAACAGGGCCAAACTAGCAAGGGCAGTTAGGGTTGGTTATCCATTAATCCTGAGCCAGGAGAGGAACCTCCGCCAGCCGTTAAGAGCAGCAAGGCCCTACTAAGCTGAAGTGGTGGTGTTGAGTTAGCCAGAAGCCCACAGGCCTCCAGTTCCTTCATTCATCACAGATAATGAGACACTCAGCTAGACTGCCTGAGAAGGAAAGGAAAGCACAGTGTGCTTACCGCCCTGACACCGCAGGATGCTTACCACCCTGCCTTTCCCCAAATGTTTGCCCACATCATACGAAGAGCACTCCTCCCAAGCTTGCTAGGCCGAGCTGGCTGGAAAGCATGCGAGATGCACAGAATCTAGGCAGTCGAAGAACCGACTCTCCTTTGGGTGATCATTTCAAAAGCAAAGCGGAACCTGTCTGAAGCGCGGGGCGGGGGTGCTGGTGGGGCTGGGGCATCAAATTTCACTTGGAAGTGGAGGCCCAACCAAACCAGCTCCCACAAGGGGCTCGAGCCCCCGACTGAGAACCGCGCCCTAGGTCTCAGGATCCCCAACCCGCCGGCCAGAGCTCTGGACCCGTACCCACCTGGGGCACCCATGCCCAGTAGTAGCCCAAGTACAGGGCAGCGCCAAGAACCAGAAGCAGAAAAAAGAGCTCTGTCCAGGTACCGTTCTGGGGGCTCAAGGAAGAGCTCAGCATACTGTGTTGCGGGGTTCCGCCTCCCAAGTTCTTGATGGGATCAAGCGCCTGGACTTGGACTTGTCCGTCCGCAGGTGCGCGCCGGGCCCCACCCACCACACGCCATTGGCCGGCCCGCGCAGGCCCCGCCTCCACAGCTCGGGCCCCGCCCACCGCCGGGGCGCCCCGCGGCGGGCGCGGGAGGGCGGGCTGCAGATGGCTTCGCGGGATCTCGCGCCTCCTGCCTTGGCGGCTCGGTCACAGGCCGGGCTACCGGGCAAGGACTAGCGGCCTCCGCCGCAGCCGCCATCTTGGCGAGCGGCACCTCCTGCGGCTTCCTCGTACTCTGCCCTGGCAATGGCGAGTGAGGCAGCCTGGCCACAGTACCGCAGCCACTCAGTTCCTCACACACAGGACACAGCCACTCCGGCGGTGACGTTCTGCCCTGTCACACACAGTACAGCCATTCGCAGTAAGCACACTCAGGACACGGCCACTGCACATGGTGACTGATAACCCTGAGGGCCCACAGTGCTCAGCCACTCACGGTGGTCCTCACGCACCGGGCACAGCCACGCACATTGTCACCCCCACGCTGTCACACCGCCAGGTTTCCGCTATTAGTGATGGCATTACAGCACAGTCACAACACACATGGGTTAAAGTCACTTATAGTGTCACTCTATGATGTCATCCCTGTCAAGTAAGTATTGTATAATAAAACAGATATTTACTCCTCACCCACTCTGTACGAGACACTTGGGATACCCCAGGGATGCTGCTCCTGTCTTCCATTGTGATGTAGAAACAACTATGAGAGTGGTGGCTCTCAACCTGGACCGAAGATTAGAATCCTCTGGGAGTTTTAAAAACTACCAGCGCCCAGGCCTCACCCCCTATACAATTGGTCTGGAGTGGAGCCTAGGTAACAACATAACTGAAAAGCTCTCTGGAAGATTCTTATGTGTAGTCAGGGTTGAACCCCTGCAAAAGAGCATGGTGTTAGATAAGGGGAGGTCTGGCTGCAGTGGGAACAGTGAGGAGGGTTCCCAAAACCAATGGGATCAGAGAAAGTGTCCCCAGATGTGAAATGACAGCGCCTTTAAGGTGAAACAAATACACGAACAAACAGAAACAAGTAGGAGTTTCCCAGGCAAGGAGGAAGCAGGCAAAGAGTAGTTCTAGGACAAGGAACAGCCCAAGCAAACGCCTAGACACGAGTGACTTCTTAAAGGAACCAAAAAAAAAAATTGGTGTGGCTGGAACATGAGATGGTCAAGAAGCAGGTTGTGAGCATCAACGTAAAGGATGTTAGATTTTATCCCAAGGGTAGGGGTAAGCCATCAAAGAGTTTTATGAAGTGGTGGGTTATACGATCAGCATTGTTTTAGAAGAATTATTCAGGCTTCTTGGAGAACAGATCCAAGGAGGATGAGAACGGAAGCACAGAGGCCAATTAGGAGGCTGCCCACAGAGGTAAGAATGATGGCTGCATCGATCAGGGGAGGAGTGAAACTCTTCAATCCAGGAGGCGGAACTCATAGGACTTAGTAGTAGGTTGGAGGTGGGGGAGAAGGAGGAATTGTGGGTGGCCCCCGGGTTTCTGACTGCTTTGATTCACAGATGCATGGTGATGCCTATCCCTGGGATAGGCAAACTGCAGGAGGGGAAGGTTTCAGGGGAAAGATAACACATTCTGATTCAGTCACATAGTGGTTGGGGTACTGCTAGATGTTCTAATTGTGTTTCCTTAGATTCTGTATTTATCTGTTTGGCATTCATTAACCACAAAGCCAAACTAACAGCTAAAGTTGTTTACATCTCCTGTTACCCAGAGCCCATACTCTGAGCCGTTTCCTTTATCTAACTCACACATCACACCAATGTTTCCCTTGTCCTAATTCAACACAGGGCCAGATACCAGACAACTAGGGCTAGCCCCTGTCCCCCAAAGTATGCCAGAAATATTCAAACTAGCCCATCCAAAGCTATTTACCCTGCCCTCCCTTGCCTTTCCCACTTAATAAAGGCTGTGGCCTAAGCCTTCCCCTTGTTTCTTTCTGCCTTCTGACTTACATTGGTGCTTCCCCCTGTGTTTCTGTGTGATGAGTTGTGCCTCTTGTTTCTAGGGGAACTGTGACATTAAACTTTTCTTCCCTGGCATTGACCTCTCCATGTTGTCATTCAGTCGCCCTTACATATTAAGATCTGAACACAGATCAGCAGGATGTTCAGTTTCTGGAGTGGTCTGGGGCTTAGAGCTTGAACTTTGATGTTCTAGTCATCAACATTTAGATGACATATTAGTTTGTAGGGTTGCCATAACAGAGTACCACAAACTGGGCATCGTAAACAATAGAACTTCATTATCCCACAATTCTGGAGGCTAGAAGTCTAAGTGTAAGGTAGGAGCATGGCTGGTTCCTTCTGAGGGCTCTGAGGAAGAATCTGTTCCACACCTCTAATTTCTGGTGCTTTGTTGGCAATCCTTGGCATTCCTTGGCATGTAGAAGCTTCACCCCAATCTCTGCCTGCATCTTCACATGTTACTCTGTGTGTGTGTCTACATTTTTATATGAATACCAATCATATTAGATTAGGGACCCACCGAACCTCGGTATGACCTCTGCAACAACCCTATTCGAAATAAGATCACATTCTAAGGACTTCAATATATGAAATGTTGAGGGAGGCAGTTCAACCCATAACGCAGAGTAATGGAAGCTACAAAGTACATAAACAGATGAACACATGAGCAAATCGGGAGTGAGGAGAGAGCCCAGAGGAACACTAGTACATGAAGAAAACTAAGCAATGACTACAGATAGAGGAATGGTGTTGCTGAAACCAGTGGATACTGTGACCCAGGGAGGTAAATAGTGTCCATCAGTGTCCACCACAAGAAGGAAGACAGGATGACCTTGATGAGGGTGGGTTTGTTGTGATGGATGCTGAGGAAGAGGGAGAGGATGAGGATTCCAGAGACATAAGAAGTCACCTATTCAAAGAACTAAGTCCTTGGGCCAGTGGGTGAGGAACCTCGGTGGAGGAACTAGCCACTGTAACAAAAGCAGGTGACACTCCATTTTAATTGCCACACACTGCAACATTCTGTGCTGGCGATGCACTGCCACCATCACCCCTAAGATACTTTTCCCAGACCCCCCACCCCCATGTCTCCTAGGGAGCCACTTGTCAGGGACGTGCACAGGCCCAGCCACACAACGACACTGTCATTGGGGATCAGCAGTCACAGCTGTCACTTGTGCATCACAAACAGCTCAGGACAAGTTTGCCCAAATACCCTAACACACACACCACTAACATCCTGCACCATCACACACCAGAAATCAGTCACACGTGGCCAGACTGGATACACAGTCACAGAAAATACCCCCTGTTGTGTCGCAAGGTCTTCCAACACACAGCCACATACAGCACTCACAATCACACACACTAGCGGGAGGTCACATTCCGTCTTGTCACACACACCTGGGTGCTTGCGGGCAGGGGCACCCACAGCATCAGCACAGCTAGGCACGTTTCCTGTACTCAGTGGCCTTACCATCTGTCCTCCTGCCCCCTAACTGTCTATCAGTCGCGCGCGCGCAGGGGCCGCAGGGAGGCCACCCCGGGTGGAGGCTGCGCAGGGCCGGGCCCAGCGGCTCCGGGCGGGGCGGCTGTCCTGCCCGGTGCCGGCGCTCCGGACTCTGCCCGGGGCCAGGGTGGCGGCCGCAGCCCGGAGGCCGACGTGGAGCGGCCACGTGGAGCGGCCCGGGGGAGGGCCCGGCGGCGGGCCCGGCGGCGTGGCGAGAGGCGCGGGCGCCGCACAGCCCGGAGCGCCGCCGAAGCCGGGCCCCAGCCGCAGCCGCGCCGCCGCAGGTGGGTCGGATCCCCGCCCCGGGCGGGGCCGGCGGGGGCGGCGGGGGGCGGCGGGGGGCGGCGGGGCCCGGCGGGGGGCGGCGGGGGGCGGCGGGGCCGGCGGCGGGCGGCGGGGGGCGGCGGGGCCCGGCGGGGGGCGGCG
>PVKE010035350.1:0-16933 GCA_004027555.1 Craseonycteris thonglongyai | reverse complement strand
AATGTGATAATTTTAACACTCTTTAATCTTTGTAATAAGGCAATTTATGTGATAGTAACAATCCTTTGGATAGCCTAAGTTGAAGAAGTAAAGGCTGTATCTTCCAACACGGTAGTTACCAGCCACATGTGGCTACTGGACACAGGAAATGTGGCTAGTGACAAATGCTGAAATAATAATTAAGTATATTAGGTTAATTAAAAAATATTATTAAAGTTTACTTCACCTGTTTCTTTGTACATTTAAAAAAAATGTAGCTACTAAAATATTTAAATTACACACATGGCATGCTTTGCATTTCTACTGGACTGTGCCGGTAAGCCATGCCCATTCAAATAACATGGCATAAAGAAGAGAGGCTTTCACTGTTAAGGGTAAACAGGTAGCAAATGTTATCTCTTGGAGGTGGGCTCCTGGAAAGTAGGATGTATTCTGCCACCTCACTGACAGTGAAGGGAAGAAACTTTGACATTAAAGGGTTTGGGGTTTGAATTTTATCTTCCATTTAAGAGTCATGCACCCTGGACAAGTTATTTAATCTAATTCCTTACCCTCCACTTTTATAAAAAATGATATTTCTTTTATTCTAAGAGTGTTCTGAGAAATAAATGAAATAATAGCTATGGAAAGCACTTAGGTTGTTTGGTACCTTGCTACACAGTAAGCACAAATGTTAACTATAATGTTGATTTTCTATTATGATTATTGACATATATGAACTAGATACCTAAAGAGATTAGATAGTGGTAATGAAAATCACCTGGAGGAACCATATAAAATATAGAGCAAACATGTTCTTTGAACAGCAGCCATGTTCATAGTATTGTGCTAAATACATTGCGGATTTAATAGCTAAAAACAAAAACAAAGGGGAGGAGGGGGGAGGGAGAGAGGGAGGGGAGGTGGGAGAGGGCACCAGCATTATGCACACACTCAATGGTTCGGTGTTTACCTGGAGAGGAGGGAGGAGGGGGGAGGGAGAGTTGTGGGGAGAGAGGGGAGTGGGCACCAGATATATGGTGGTGGAGGGGGACCTGATTCTAGGAGCTGGGTACATAAGGCGATGCATGGGTGATGTGATGTGGAGTTGTACATCGAGAAACTATCTAATTGTTACCAACCAATGTCACCCCATTAAATTTAACAATAAAAAAAAGAAATTCAATGTACAAAAAAGAAAAAAAAAGAAGAAGAACAAAAACAAAACACACACACACCAGCAAGATCCAAGAGCAGTTTTTTATAAAATAAAGTATAGGGATATTATTCATTAAGATATGAAAAAAACATTTGCCTCCATTAAAAGTATATTGTCTAATTTCTCCAAAGAGGACATAGAGATGGCCAATAACCACATGAAAAAGATGTTCAACATCACTAATCATCAAGAAATGCAAATTTAAGCCACAATGAGATATCACCTCACAGATATCAACATATCAGAATGGCTATCATCAATAAATCAAGACACAACAAGTGTTGGTGAGGGTGTGGAGAAAATAAAATACCTGTGCATTGTTGGTGGGATGGAAAATTGGTGCAGCCACTATGGAAAACAGCATGGAGTTTCCTTAAAAAATTAAAAATAGAACTATCTTGTGACCTAGCAAATCCACTTCTGTGTACTTATCCAAAGAAATCCCAAATACAAATTTGCAAAACTATATGCATCTTAGTTCACTGCAGCATTATTTACAATAGCTAAGATATGGAAGCAACCTAAATGTCCATCAATAGATGACAAAACAAAGATGTGCTACATATGTGCAATGGAATATTACTCAGCCATAAAAAGAATGAAATCTTATTTTCAACAACATGGATGAACCTAGAGGGTATTATGCTATTTGAAATAAGTCAGAGAAAGGCAAACACCATATGATTTTTATTTATAAGTGAAATCTAAAGAATAATATAAACAAACAAACAAAACAGAAACAGACATAGATACAGAGAACAAACTTATGGTTGCCAGGTTGGTTGGGGAGGGGTGAGGGTGGGGGTTGGAGGGCTGGGTGAAAAAAGTGAAGGGAGTAAGAAATACAATCAGTAGCTACAAAATAGTCATGGGGATGTAAAGTACAGCCTAGGGAATGTAGTTAATCATGTTGTAATAACTATGCATGGTGCCAAGTTGATAATAATAGACTTATTGGAGGAATCACTTTATAAATTATGTAAATGTTTATATAAATATTTAACCACTATTCTGTACATCTGAAACTAATATAAAATAATATTGAATGTCAAAAACATAAAAGTTAAGAAAGAATGTTATATATAAAGGTTTAAATTATACAGACTATGATTAACAAGAAAATAAAGGTTGTTTCACTAAAACTTAAAAGTTTCTTGTGAGTTTAATCAACTATTTGAAGTTAGTAAATATTTCACAAGTCAAATGTTATCCATTTTTATAATTTCAATGAGTAAAATAACTTGATAGACCCTTCTCTGTTTTTAATAAAAGATAGCAGATATAAAGAACTTCTTATTTAAAAATCTTTATATTTAGCCAATTAAATAGAAAGAAATGGAACTGCCTATTTATTTTATTCAGTGAGAGTGCCTAAAATTAGTGCATTAAAACTATAATTGTATTAAAAATTATATTATAATAAACTGAAATTGTAATTTAAAATTAATAAGACAGGTGGAAGTCTGTTTAACCTTTTGCTATTAGTAACAGAATAAACAGTATAAATCTTATTAAGATTAATCTGGAAAAATACCAGGTCTCCTTCAATGATTAGGTAGGTTTTGTCCTTTGAGAAGGGAATATCATTTCCTTATGAATGAAAAAAGACTATTTCATTTCCTTATAAATGGAAAAAGTTTATTTCAGATTTTCTTGCAGACCACTAACATCATGTTATTGGGCAATGTTGCTTTCCCTGTGGTTAAAGGTAAAAGGAAAAAAATAGATCTTAGAAATGCCAATAGGGTCTTTTCAGCTTCTGCAATTGCAAGCAGATTGTAATCAATTCTCCTCCGATGGAACAAGATTAAAGGCTCTTAAGGAAATCTTTTTTTCCCCCTATAAAAAATGTACTATTACACAATCTTAAAGACTTTAGGAAGACACGAGTGCTCCAAAAATAAAAGATGATTCATTACAAGTCAAGATGAACAGAATGGAGGGAGAGGATTTTCTCATGGCTGTCCTGATCAGTGACTCCTAGATTAAAAATTATTGAGAAATACGACAGCTGTCTGGAAAAAAATCCAGCCATTGTCAATATAATGAGAATAGTTACATGGCTGGATACTTTCTGAACAGACCTTGTATACTTGATTGAATCCTACGTTAGCATTTCTTTAAATCAGATGCAACTATTATATCCCTTCAAATGAGTTATTTTAAAAATATTGAATATTTATAGTCCCTTCTTTTTTACAAAGAATTTTTCAAGCTCAGGGTTAACATAAGCGCTTACAATGAGGCTAAGTACTAAAGTGACCAACTTTTTTCCAACGAAAAGGAGGACATAAATAAATTAAAGAAACAAATATTGCAAATAAAAAAATTTATTCTTTGCAACAATAACTAAACAGAAAGCATTTTAATATAGTAAATAGATAATGCAGGCATATTATGATTATTTAAATATGAATATTTTTCAATTGAATGAATTTTTTGTTAATGTGTCATTTTCTAACAAAATATTAGAAATATTTGTACAAGAACTATTTTTCATATTGAATTTCACAGCAAGTGCTGCAGCTAGAGTATCAACATTCAGTCTTGATTTTTTCAGTTGTCCAAAAATCATTAGCAATTGAAAATACCCTTTCAACTGCTGCATTAGTGCCAGGGCAGCACAATGTAAATTGGACTAGAAGAAGTAAATTTTCATATGGTATATGTGCATTTTTGAAATGGTTGAATATTTCCACCCATCTTTTATCAACTTCAACATGTTCATTTTCCCACTTGACTAATTTTTCAGAATTTAAATAAATATTCAGTTTTCTAATTTCTTCAAATAGACAATTGTTGTCTATTTTAATAGGGGTAGTTCTGTGGATAAAAACTGAACACAAGTCAAAAAGGAGGACATCTAGGAGGACACCTTTCAAGGGAGGACAGAACTTCCAAAAGGAGGACTGTCCTTCCTAAAGGAGGACGGTTGGTCACCTTATAAGTACTCTACTTATACTATTTCAATTATTGCTCAATACAACCTCTGGAAATAAGTGCTATTGTTATATACAGTTTTATAGTGAGAAAGATGAGATCTAATGAGGATGCAGTAATGAGTTCAGGGCCTAGAGCTGGCGGATGCAGCCTGTAACCCAAACAGGCTAACTCCAGAGCCCAATATGAGTAATTAGAAACCTTACTATCAGTTATCTTCATAGATTCTCAGACTCCTACCCAAGAAAGTGAATTCAGGAGGTCTTGGGAGGGGCCCAGAATGCAGCCTTTTAACAAGTACAATATAATACTGATTTTGTTTTGTTGTGCAGTTTTGAGGCCCTGGCTAGAGGATGACAGTTCCTCTTTTGTGCAGGTGATTAAGTTTACACTCCAATGACTTCCCTTATTGGAGCTCACACACTGGGCCACTAAACATTCACCCTAATTGCCCAGGGCCAGATACCAGAAAACTGTAGAGGCAGCCCAATACCCTGGAGCCCATGAAATTATTTAAATCAGCCAATGCATGGGGAGCTGCAAAACCTAGCTAACCCCACCCCACTGACCATAGGGGATCGGCCCTTTACTGCTGTAGCTCACTGTTACCTCGTTCCAGTGTGTAAGTCCTGCCGGTCCTGCCTGGCAGCCTTCTCTCCTTTGGAGCTGTGAGTGACAAAAGAGTTCTTTCTGCCATTCATCTCTCTGAGTGCCAATACTATGTTTCACCACCAAAAGAACCTTTAAGTCAGTGGTATCCAACCCTTTGGCTTCCCTGGGCCACGTTGGAGAAGAATTGTCTTGGGCCACATATACAATACACTATTACTAACAATAGCTGATGAGCTAGAAAAAATATAAAATAAAATGAAATAAAATAAGGGTATCAATAAAAAAATCTCAGAATATTTTAAGAATTTGTTTTGGGCCTCATTCAAATCCGTCTGGGCTGCAGGTGGACGTGCCTGCTTTGTCTTACACTATCGGTGCTGCGACAGGATGGCCACATCACAACTGCTGACCCTTGAAGAGCCTCTCAGGTCTGCTCTTGGTTTACTAAGTGGTTCCAAAGCACCTGAGAGCAGCTGGGGCTCGAATATGAGCTTCCCTCGAGCCTGCTGCCCGCTGCTGCGGCTGCCATGCCTCTCTGGGAACGCTCAGAACGAGCAGCGCTAATTGGCTGAACTCCAGGGACCAGAGACCAGTCCAGGTGGGGCTCATGTTAGGGCAAGAGGAGGATAAACCTCAAACCTCACCTTCTTGAGTTGAGCTGAATTAATGAACAGGTCATTAACCCCACTCTTTTTGCATTTAATTGATTTTATCTATTAAATCTGAAAAAATAAGGGTGCCTCATGGTGGATTATTACAACCTTAATGCTGTGGTTTCATCCTTCAAGACCCCAACCTGATATCCAACATTAGTAAAATTACTAACTGCATCTAATCAACAACTGGCAAATATATTATTAGTATGCTGCTATTACAGATTTGGCTAATATGCTCTGTTCTGAAGTGCCTGTTTCAACAGCCTTTTTAGTCACAGTGCACCTTCATCTCTGATGGGACACATGCACCTTTACTAGGCTACCACAGAGTATGTCAGCAGATTGTCCCACGATCTTTACAGCCAAGATCAAAACTGTATGACTTTCCTCAGGAGCTCAGATACCGACATTGCCTAAACAACACTCTCCTTCAAGGAGTTTCACCCACTTATTAAGGACATACAAGTGCAACATCTTTTAGTCCCTTTTGGTTATGGAGGCAATATATTCTCAGTTACAAGTTTTATTACATACTGCTATCTATCACTGATGCTGCTGCTTATGAATCAGCCCCTGTTAACTGGGGCCCACTCCAGCAAAAGGTTAGAGTCTTTCTAAATTAAAAGCAACAGGCAGCCTGTTAGTACCTCAGAGGCTCTTTCCCTATCGAGGCTTTGGCAGCCCTCTCTCATGCTTCCTGGAATCTCTAGAATTCAGGTCAAATGTTTGAGTATTCATGGTCCCTGTGCCCTTGGAAACAGGAGTGTGCCAGGTTCCTGGTACCTATTTATACATATGAATCAAAGAAAAGTCATAGGAAGGCATTTGGAGTCTGAAGTATGGTGCAAAGGGTAGAGGAAAAGTCCAATTTATGTAGTTAATAATAGAATCTTAGGGAATAAAGATAGACCCCAATTCTTGTTTTTTTCCATCTAACTCTGTGTGGACAGAGAATAAAGGTTAGAGAGCGAAGGTACAAATATACTATTGGAAGGACTTTGAAATAATGAGATGATATGGGCCTAAATTAACAAAACAACCATAAGGCTAGAAAGTTCAGTAAACAGTTTTGAGACATTCTAATTAATTGAATATGAGAATTGAAGTAGAAGCAATATCTGAAATATCAGATATCTAGCATGAGAAAAACATGGAAGGTGACAACTGTCGGTGACAGTGGAAGAACAAAGTGACTTGGCTTATTTAAGCTCCAGGATTCTGTCCTGTCCAAAAAGAAGGGAGAAGTTCCTTAAATAATTATTAAGGTGGGCTATTTTGTCAAACTTGACCAGGCAGAGGCTAAACAACATTTGATATATTTGTAAAAGAAAAAAGGGTGATGATTCATATACCTCATTATATTGCTTAATTGAGGAAATCTTACATTCAGCCACTGGATTGATCAATTGGGAGGTCTTTGTTAAGATGGCAAAATTAGTTTCAATGTGATGTGCTTCTCCGGTGGCAGATGGGGTGAGGCTAGGCATTTTGAAAGTAGAGCAGACTGCCTCTTAACAAAGGTTGATGGTGCAGAGAAAGTGACAGGATAAAGTGCGAGATAAAAGAAATGTTAATTTTGTTTATTTGCTTAGAATTTTCTTGAAAATGGAGAGGAAGAAGTCATAAGACGCACACATCACATATAGAGGAAAACTGGTGTATTCCAGAGGAAGCACCTGGCACACAGGACTTTTAATCCGCTTATCAAATTTTAATCTTCCGCACAGACTTGTACAGTAACTATATGAAATAATTTTAAAGAAAATTATTTAGAGAATAATTTTAGAGGAATATGTCTGACTCAAGTCAAATTTCAAAACATTGCAGAGCAGATAGGATAATATATAAGAGCAGACAAACCAATTCTGATAGATAATTATTTTGATTTCTCTGAGGTAATTCAGGTTACCAATAAACAAGTTCACTGAAGTATGTAAGACTCACTAGCAAAATAATAATAATAATAAAAAAATTATTGAATAATATTTTTAAAGTAAGCATAATGGTAGTAACTGAGTCATCAGCCTGAATTAGTATTAACCAAAGAGACAGATTTATTGAAGTTAGTAAAGCAAAATGAACTATTTTAAAATGCATTCGTTTGTTGTTGATGATGAAAGAACTGAATTTGTATATAAGGGCTATAAAATAATTTTAATGAAATCAGTGGTACCATTTAATCAGAAGAAAATAAAAGATAAATAGCCTGTTTATCTTTTATTATATATATAAATATATACATATATTTACATATATAAATAAATAAATAAATATATATATATATATATATATATATACACACACACATTTATACAAGTTTGGAATGAGCATAGCATATTAACAGAGAGAGAGAGAGAGAGAGTGAGAGTTATTAGTGAGAAATTGGGTTTAATAAATAGGATAGGGTTAAATCAGTGGTTCTCATCCAGGACTGATTTTGCCCTCCAGGGTACATGTGGTGATGTTTAGAGACACTTTTGGCTGTTATAGCCAGACAGTGCTACAGTGGGTAGAGGTCAGCTTTGCTGCTAAATATCCTACAACTCACAGGACAACCTTCCACAATCAAGAATTATCCAGGGAAAGCTGGGATGGCTCAGAGGGTTAAGCGCTCGCTTTGAAGCCCCGGGGACCAAGGATTGAGTCCCGGCCCATGTGGACCCACATGCTGAACTGGGGTGTGCCCCCAGTTCAGTTCTTGCCGGGACCTATGCAGGAGGCTCCTGGCCCCATTCCTGCCCTGCGCAGCCCTGTGCCCACCTGTGGAGTGAAACTATATGGAAAACTAATGTCAACTATGGAGACTGTTTTGGGCCCTCCCCCTTCTCTCTGTATCTGTCTCTGTTTCTCTCTGTCAAAAGTCAATAAAATAAATCTTAAAAAAAAAAAAAATTATCCAGCCCACAGTGCCAAGGTTAAGAAACCTTGGCCTAGGTAAATTAGAGGAGTTTGGTTTGTTGTAGGATGAAGCAAAGAGCCACCAGAGGGGTTTGGTTAGATGATGATATAGTAGAATCATGCCAAGAATGACTAGATAGTAAGTGAGGAGCAGGATGGTAAGTGAGGACACAAAATAAAGAACCA
This sequence comes from Craseonycteris thonglongyai, assembly GCA_004027555.1. Taxonomy (NCBI): domain Eukaryota; kingdom Metazoa; phylum Chordata; class Mammalia; order Chiroptera; family Craseonycteridae; genus Craseonycteris; species Craseonycteris thonglongyai. Next base: position 8,443 of record PVKE010035350.1, on the reverse strand, counting down.
GAGAATGAGTGTGTGCGGCAATGCAGCAGAAATCTGGAGGCTACTCTGGGAAATAAAGAGAAAAAGTTCAACAAGAGTGAGACTCTGAAAAAAAAAAATCATAGGATTTGAAAATAACTGGCTCTATTCTAGAGGTGAAAGACAACATTTCTTTTTCTTTTACTTTATTTTTTTAAGATTAGTTTTACTGTTTGAGAGAAGGTACTTGCGAGAGAGAGAGAGAGAGAGAGAGAGAGAGAGAGAGAGAGAGAGAGAGAGAGAGAGAGAGAGAGAGAGAGAGAGAAAGAAAGAGAGAAGGGCCCAGAGCAGTCTCCATAGTTGTATATCATTAGTTGTGACATAGTTTCATTTCACACAAGTGGATGTGGGGCCTCACAGGGCAGGAACTAAACCAGGGGCCTCCCACATGGGAGGTGAGAACCTTCAAGGCCATCCCAGTATTCACCAGTTGCACCACAGTTCAGCATTTGGGTTTGCAAGGGCTGGGCTGAGATTCAACCCACAGACCTCATGGTTGCAAGGCAAGCTTTCAATCTGCTGAGCTATTCCAGTATCCCAAGACAACATTTCTTAATCTGAATTTCCAGAGAGCTTTTCTGAAACCTGAATCCGTGTATGAGGAGTGGTCAAAAAATTTGAGGAACACGGGGGTTATCGGGGAGGTGGGAGTACTAGTGCACACAGTTTGATTATGTGACTTTTTACTAGTATATGTGACAAATTTCAGCCTACTTGTATTGGTGTTCTTTCAGATATCATCAAACATGAAGAAAACCCCATGTATGGATAAAATTGAATATCTCATCATCATTAAGTTCCTCACAAAGTAAGGGAAAACATCTTAAACCATTTTGGGAGAGATGTTAGCAGTTTACAGGGACTGTTGGCCTGCAAATCCATGGTTTACAAGTGGCATAGCCAGGTCAAGCAAGGCAGAGATTCCACTGAAAACATCCTCCATCCTGGATACCCTGATGAGGCCACTTCCTCAAGAAGCATCATCAAAAAAGTTCAAAACTGGGAAAGCCGGGATGACTCCACAGGTTGAGCACTTGCTTTGCAGCCCTGAGGCCAGGGATCAAGTCCCGACCCCAGCCCGTGCTTCCCATGGGGGTGGGGGTGGGGGCAGTTCAGTACCTGCTGGGGTGAGCTTCCCATGTGGGAGGCCCCTGGTTCGGCCCTTGGCTCTTGGGTGCGTGCCTCCCATACAGGAGGCCCCCAGTCTGGTTTTCACCCTGCACGGCCCTGTGCCCACCTGCATGGAATGAAACTATGTTGAAAACTAATGATACACAACTATGGAGACTCCTTAGGGCCCTCTCCCTTCTCTCTTTGTTTCTCGCTCTCTCTCTCTGTCAAAAACAGTAAAATAAATCTTTAAAAAAAAAAAGGAAAACTTGTAGTGGAAGATGCCAAATTGAATAAAAAGCAGCTTGCAGAAATGGCTGAACTATCACCTACAACCTTGGTGAATATTCTCCATCAGCATCTAAGGATGTCAAGATGGGTACTGAGAAAGCTCACGCCACTTCAAAAACAACAGCAGGCCGACAGTGTTTGGACCTCCAAATAGACAAAAAGATGAAATTTTAAACTGGGTTGTCACTGGAGAGGAAACTTGGGTTCGTCATGATAAGCCTGAGTCACAGCAGGAGTCCATGTAATGGTGTGAAAAGGGCACGCCACCCCTAAGAAGTGTAAAGTGTCATAATCAGCTGCAAAAATCATGGCTACTGTTTAAGGATAAGGGTGTCGCAATAACTGGAGAGTACTATTGCAGTCTGCTGAAACTGTTAAAGAATCTGTAAGAGAAAAGAAGAGGCAAATAGACCAAAGGGGGGCTGCTTTTACACCATATCGCACCTGTGCACAAAAACAATGTTGCGTTGGTTACTCTTCATGACTGTGGCTTAAAAACATTAAACCACCCTCCCTACAGTCCAGACATGGTTCTGTCTGACCATTATTTGTTCCGAAATATGAAAAAACAGCTTCAAGGGGAGAAATTTACAGATGATGAAGAGGTTAAAGCTGCAATTTGAGTGCAAAAAACAAAACATTTTTTTTTTGGAGGGTATGAATAAACTTACTGAAATATCTGAAAAGAGTTAAGGGAGAATGTATTGAAAAAGAAAAATAATAAATTGTTTTTTGGTTTTTTTTTTTACTCTTCTTCCCCTTCATTCTGAGAATTTCTACCAACCCTCATATGTTTGATTAACCTCCAATGTTATCCTATATCAACTGTTAAGATTCTAGACATCCTTAATATTTTTAATCCAGTTATTTTATTGTTATGCCATTTTAAGAACTTGGATAAAAGTATTTTAACCTACTGCATTTCTTGGTTTCTTTTTCTTTTTACATTTTTGAATATGTAATACTTTCACATGGTTCTTACAATAAATATGCACAGAAAAATATATAGCAAAAAGTATCACTGTCAGCTTTGTTCTCTATTTGATGGTTCCCACCATAAACTTTCTCAAAGTTTCTTATGTTTTCTTTTCTTGCAGGGTTTTTTTTCTCCTAAAAATTCAACTGAGAGATTTTTATATATTTTTTATCAGTAGTAATTTATCAATTCTAAGATAGTCCTTATTAAAAAAATGGAGAAAAATCATTTGCAAGGAAAGAGTCCATTTCAATTGTTTGAGTATAAGTAAAGAAAATAAAACTGTAAAGTAAAAATGAGGCTTATATTAACATTACTCTGAGCCCTATTTCTATATGCAAAGAAATGAAGGTAGAGAGAAAAGCACTGTTGTATTTGCAGAGTGAAACTGAATGAAGTGTTTTTTGATAAGAAGTCTAAATCATTGAAAATATTTCCAACCACAACTAAAATGGTGAATAAGTGGCCCATAAAAAAATGTCAAAGATGTGGCAAGACAAGCCACCCAAATGAATAATATGACTTAAAGCCCAACTGACAATACTCAGAAACTTTGAACAAAGGTCCTCCACATACTAACCTCCAAAGTTGGACTGAAACTAAGTGAGAATAATTTATGAATTGTTTAGCAATTTAAATGTTGTTGTTGTAAATTCATTTTTAGGTAGGCTAACCAGATGTACTGTTTTAAACAGGACAGAAAACAACAGTACTGTCCCATTTAAAATGGTACATCTGGTCAGCCTACTGACACCTTGAATTTAGCCCAGAGAGATTAGGCTGACCAAAGGTACAGTTTAAAATGGGACAGTGTTGTTGTTTTCTGGGGCTACATGTATACAATAAATATGAACAATTATGTTCTTAGTTAAGATGGAGAAGTATCACATAATTATATATATATATATATATGTAATAGATTTTTTTACAGCATGCCGCATGCACACACTCATGCACACGCACACAGACAACTAAAAGCAATGCACTCCCTTAACAAATATTCTTTGAGCTCCTATTGGCACTGACTCAGGTGCTGAGAATACAGCAAGAAACAAAACAAAAGTCCCTGGACCTTTGAATAGGGGGGAGGGAGAAGGGATATGAGCAAAATGGACTAAAAACAAACACATTTGTAAAACATAATTCCCTACATTAGAAGTTTGGAGATGAACAAGGAGGATTACTACTCAGTTCCTATTCTGTTTCCTCCTTTTTCAAACAAAGAGAATTATATTCAAAGTGGAAAGGCTAGAGAACATATTATAATGAGCAAATTATAGCTCAGAAGACAAAGTTGTATTAGAAGTGAATGTCCTCTCAAAACATATTTCAGGATAGTGGAAAGATTTGCAGATATAATCACAAATCATTGCTATTTTTTTCAAAGTTTATAAAGATAAAGAAAGTTCCAGGAAACAGGTATAAATTTTCTAGATTACAGTGAAAAAGTGACTGTATGAAACTTTAGACAATATGTTATTGATTGCTACTAGACCTCTACAACTGAATATTAAATAGACTGATTCCAAATATTTTTTAAAAGAATGCATTGATTACTGAATGCCACCATGGACTAAATAAGGTTAGTATATCTACATCAGGGGAAATTGGAAGAAAAAATACCCGATCTTGGCTTGTCAGCATTTGTAAACACTTTTCCCAAGACTTTGGAACAAAATAGAGGAATGTGGCTTATTGATGTACACATTTGGAATGACTAACCAAAACTAAGAAAATAAAATTTAGTAGGCAAGTATATAAAATTTGGCATTAAAATAAAACTATTGAATACATCCAAACCATGAAAATAAAATATAATAACAACTTAAGTCTATTATTTTTCTCCTATGATTAAGAAGAAATACCCAAATAGCATACATCTACTGAAGGAAGTATATACAACTCATGGATTAATCTTGCCCCCTCCCCCAAAAAAAGAAAAACAAAATCTTGAGAATCTAGTTTTCTAGTTTTCATGAAAATTCATATACAATCTTGGGGAAAATGTTGTATTTTAGCTGTTTTTTATGAAAACTGATGTTTATACCTAGTCAGCAGAGAAGAGATAAGGAGGCTGGGTAGACAACCTGCTTCGAAAATTGCTCCTGCGAACATGCCCATTAGCCATCTGGAAAGCTTCAGAAACAGCTGGTGAGATGATCTGAAAGGAGTTAACTTGTAGAAATGAAGCAGGTGGGTATGTGTTCTAATAATAATAATTTGGTTTGCAATAGTAATTGTGATAAGAGTTGTCTTCATTCACAATTTTGTCTCAGCTCACATTTTCTCTCAAAATTCCACTAGAACAAGTCATGCCACATTAGTAATGAACTTCAATGATCAATTCTCTATCCTTAAAATGTTTGACTTATCAGTAGCACCTTCACGTTTCACCACATCCTCCTGAATACCCTCTCATTATCTGGCTTTTGGACCTCACTCTTGGTTTTTCTTCTGCCTCACAGGACATTTTTTCTCATATCTGTATTTTATGCCGTCCTCTTTTTCTTCTAAACCTCTAAGTATGTATTAGAGATTTATCTAATACTCACCTTTCCCCTCACTCTTCAATCCAGCAGCAAATCCTGAAGGCCTGTGTCTTCCAAATATATCCCAGATCTGACCTCTTTGTCACTACTATAGCTGTTACATTAGTCCATGTTACTATATTTCTCAGCTGCACTTGTAACTCAAAAATAGGTATCTCAGCTTCCTCTATTGTTCTACAACAGCCTATTCTCAATATAGCAGTCACATTAATCCTTTAAAAAATGTTCTATCATGTGATTCAGATGCTTAAAACCCTTCTGTTAAATTTACCTGTCGAATACAATGCCCACTCCAGTCTCCTAAGGCTGCCATCACGTTTCTGCCCTCCCTGCCTGTTCTCCTGCATGTCCACCAGCTACCCTGGCCTCCACGCCACACCTTCCATTTCCTCTACACGCCACACTCACATCAGAGCATTTTCACTTGTTCTCTCAAAGACCATCCTTTCTCAAATAACACCCACCGGCACTTCTTTTCAATTACCCTGCTCTATTTTTCTTCAAAGCACAAAGATAATTGAAATTCTAACATACATCTGTGTGCTATTGCTTACCTACCCCAGTTACAATTTAGGCTCCACAAAGATAGCAACTTTGTTCTTTTTGCCACCCTGGTGTGTGCTCAGCACAAGCAGAACATCAGGCATGGACTATTTGTCACATAAATGAAATAATGAAGGGAACAGCAGAATGAATAAATAATTCCACTGTAGTCTGCTCTGATCAAAAGTTATTCAGATTATTTTGTTTCATTTTAGCATCACATTTTAAGGATGGTGGAGAGGTAGAACCAGAGGAGGCTAACTATGGTGATAATAGGGGTTGAATTGTGTTCCCCTCCCAAAGAAGATGTGATGTTCTAACCCCCAGTGCCTTAGAATGTAGCCTTATTTGGAAATAGGGTTGTGGCAGATGTGAGATCATACTGGAGCTGGGTGGGCCCCTAATCCTCTATAACTGGTTTCTTTATAAGGCAGCTATACTTACACACATACACACACACACCACCCCCACCCCCACCATGTAATGAAGGCAGAGTTTGGAGTTACACAACTGCAAGCCCAGGAATGACAAAGATTACTAGCGAACCACCAGAAGAGGGAAAGAGGCAAAGAAGGATTTTTCCACAGGTTTCAAAGGGGGGATGGCCCTGCTGACAACTTGATTTTGAACATCTAACTTCTAGCACTGCGAGGCAATGAATTTCTCTGTTTTAAGCCACCCAGTGTACAGCACTTTGTTATGGTAGCCCTAGAAAATTAATACACATGGGAAGTCTAGAAAATCATGTATTTTTGAGGACTAGATTTTTCACCTAGAAAAAAGAATGCTTGCATTAGAAGTATGATTGTAAGCAAACACTGAAAAACAACTTGTAATGCCTTAGTGGGGCTTACATAGAAGAGAATGGATACTTACATAGGTAGCTTTGGAAGATATATCCTAGCTTATATATTCATTGGGGTAATATTTCCAATGAAAGAGAAAGAGAAAACCAGATAAACCTGGCCACGTCTGCTGAACAGTCGGAGAGGATCTGCCAGATGCTTATGTAAATGGGAGCTGAGAATTCTGCTGGCAAAGAACTCAAGCAGTATGCTGCTGAAGTTCAAACACTTCTGTACATTGCTGGCAAACTCTCAGGGTGGAATCAAAAAAATTCTGTGTTTGAGGGTTACTGAAAAACCTCCAAGAAAAAAGAAATGTAGGAAAAAAGCAACCAGGCACTCTGAGGTACATTAGATAGGATTCAAGTAGAGAAGCGTAACTGCTCTGGACGATGTGAAGTAAGGGGTTAGTACAGGGCTCAGACCTAATACAACTATGGGATCTGGTGAAGAAATCCAGGAAAAGCTGTTGCTTCTATGGCTGGTGGTGAGTCTGAATTTATTGTAGATCACCAGGGTCAGAAGATGGGATGAAAAGCACAATGTGAACTGTGAAACAGAGGAGAGTGAGGGTAGACTTGAACCTGGAACCCGTAGCAACAGATTTAAACACACAGGTGAAAATTTGACACATATCTAGTTCTCACTAGCTCTACTCTGAGCCAGGTGGGGGTCTTCAGAAGAAACCACTGCCCTTCTTTACCGAGTTGCACATGTAGGTGACCCGGAAGCCAAGAAGCCACAGGAGACCTGGCAGGAGTGGACACACTAGGAACTGAGTGAGACACAGTGCCTGAGAACTGACTGGGCCTTGGCACAAACTTTTATTGGGTGCCAAAAAGCTTAGTGATCAGGTAAATGATACTTTAATGTTATATGTTTCACGTAGTATTTTAAAAGTCAAACTTAGTGCAAAAACGTGTGATGAACAAAATACCAACATTTTCAATAAACACATTTAGTACTCAGCAGGGATTAGGGTAAGGCTAATGAGGCCATGCGTGCAAAGGCAGGGTCAGAGCCTGTATTTTAACCATTTAAATGTTAATAGTGTATATTTTTGGTGAAATAGCAGGATCCTTTTTCAAGAGAACCCAACCTCTCTTTTATTCAAAGGCCTCTGTTTAGTTGAATTGGCCTAAGTTTAGGAATTTGTTGAAGTGATGCTGTTGAGACTTCTGTTTACCGAACTAGAGACTGTCTGGTCTGAATCAACTAGCCAATACCAACCATCTTGTGGATCAAACCTCTCCACTCATTCCTCCTCTGCCGCCTGTTACAATAACCATGTTCATCATGTTTCTGGCACTTTCCTGCCACCACTTGGATCCTAGCACTCTGGACCCTAACCTCTCCACTAAAATCATGCCCAAAGTTTAATGACAGCAATTCCCACTGTCATTTCTTTCCTATCACCAACAGAGCCCTTCAATGACACTTTTATGTCTCACAGCCCTGCTGAGGAGTCTGGTCTCTGACCTTTCTGGAAGCAGTAACTAGGAGTTAGATACATGATTGACATGATAAATCCACTTTAGAATTCTGATACGCTTTAGATACTTTCCTCTGTGGTAGACCAAACAAATTCTGACAACTCAACTTTTTTTTAGTGTGGGCCAACTTTGGGGCCAACTTTCTTTTGGTCAACCAGCTAAGGAAATTGCTAGAACCACTCTGAGCTGCCCAAGTTAACACACTGAATCCAGAATCTCTGCTCAGTGCATCCCTGTTAAAGTGAGCTGATTCTGGGTGGTGAACACATAATGCGATGTATAGACAATGTAATGTAGAATTGTGCACCTGGAAACGATGTAATTGATATCAATTAATGTCACCCCTATAAACAACAACAAAAACAACAAAAACAAATCCAGCTCAGTCCAACTTTATGTTCCTTCCACCCTGATTCACTATTCCTTGGGACCCACTCCAATATATGTTCCCTAGGTTTGTATCAATGAGATGACAAAGTCCTGAAATTTGATGTGGTCTTAGACTCCTCACAGATGACATGTCTTTTCCTACCTTGTGGGCCTTCTAGGACTTCAGCCTGGTTATAGCTACAGGCAGCACAGAGATTTCAAAGTTAAGTCCTTAGGAGGATCAGCAGT